>JAPSGF010000266.1:10469-79118 GCA_035772895.1 Perdix hodgsoniae | reverse complement strand
CTCTCCTCTCCTCTCCTCTCCTCTCCTCTCCTCTCCTCTCCTCTCCTGCATGTGGCAGAGGGCTTGGAGATTCATGATCCTTGAGGTCCCTTCCAACCCTGTCCCTTCTGTGATTCTGATTCTGATTCTGTGATTCTCTCCTAGGTTAAGAAATGCTTACTTTTATTGAAGAAAGATTACAAGGAAAAACAATAAAAGTTGAAAGGAGATAAATTATCTATAAATTTATTAAAGAAAATTAAATTCAGTAGAAAACAGTTATCAGATGAATATAGAAGTATTTCAGGAGGAAATAAATTGGAAATCTCTTCATTTTGCTGAAAATCTTCCTGTTGACAATCACTGATGTAAACCTCACGATTGCTTGTTTTTACCAATTTGTAAAGAATAAAACAGTTGTTAAATATGTTCAGGCTCTTTGTAAGAAAAATATTTCTAAAATATTATAATAAATATTATAATAAAATTATAATAAATATTATAATAAAATATTACACTTTTAAAACAACAGAAAAACTGCAAATAATGAAAAAAAACATACATAGTTGTTTCAGTCTTTTCACATTAACACACAAGTTTGTGTGTATATGGATTTACTATGTCCTTCAGGCTAAATGTACACTAACATAAATGTCCCTATTCAAACATAGAAGCAGATAATCCCAGCCACCAGGAGACTTAAGTATAAATTAAACTGTTATAACTCAGATGACAAGGGATAATGTGGAAGACTAAAGATAAACAGTACCAGTGAAGAAGAGGCTTTTGTACAGCCAGCATGACTTCTACTGTTAGAAACTGCACTTTTACTTCTTTCTTTCTAGAAAGAAAAAAATCATTCATTGTGATTTTTGAGATAGATCAACAGATGCTTTAGAATAATTCAGTAGTCTGGATATTTCAATATAGAGTTTAAGCACCAAGTATGAAACCTGAAAACTTTAAAATGAAAGTCTGTAGGGAGGCTAATAAAACCAACATTATCTCAACCATCACTAGGCTACTGCCTCACAAACATTGGTTTTATTATTTTCAAGGGGGACAGACTTTGCTCTTCAACAATAAAAGAAATTCCCAGAACTCATATTTAGGTATTTTGGGGCAGAAGTTAGTTTATTAAATTTTAAATCACAATTTTCCTGCTGTGTTATTGTGTTAATTATTCCTTTAACTGTTGTGTTTCTTAGAGCTCTACAGAACTGTCATACCTTTCATTAAAGCTGGAGCTTAATAATGCCCTTGAAATATTTAAGATGAATAAAAACATCTTTGGCAATGAAAATGATTAAAAATGAAAAATTAATTTAAATAGTCTTGGATGTGAACAGTGTATTACATGAACTGAATACTGGAAAAATCATCAAAAAATAAAAAATGAAAATGTGTGTTTAAATGTTAATGTTAAGCTACCTTCTGGTTTAATCTAAATTAGAAATCATTGGACATCAAGAATTGTTCATCCCTAGCCAGCCTTGATTGTTTCAAGGGAGGATTTACAACCTCTCTGGGCAACGTGTTCTGCTGTCGCACCACCCTCACAGTAAAGAATTTCTTCCTAATATCTAGTGTAAATCTTCCCTCTTTCACTTCAAAACCATTTCCCCTTGTTCTGTTGCTACATTCCCCTCCCCAGCTTTCCTGTAGGCCCCTTTCAGTAACACAAAAAGGTCAAGGTAAATATATGTAAATTAGAAAGTATCCTGTTTCTATTTTAATATTTGGGAAAAAAATTCTTTCTGAATTTGTTTTGGTGACTGAAGGGGGAAAAAAAAAAAAAAGTAGAATTACTGAATGTTTGAGGTTGGAAGGGACCTCTGGAGGTCACTTGACCCAAGGCCATGCCCAGAGACCCACCTAAGAAAGACCGACATGTGTTTGTGACCTTCAATATGCTTTAAAAATTGTAAGATGATTTTATAAAGGCATTTTGAAAGCCGGTGAGGCTCATATTCTGATAAAAAACTTCTACTGGATTTCTCATTAAATAGGCAAACATTTTTGATGAATATTGCTTATGGTTATAAATGAGATAAAATAATCTCGTTTGTAACAATCTCATTCTTCTAACCATTAATTCCCACTTACAAGTTGATCACTTAAAGGCCTTTTATCATGAATGGTAAAGGAGTTATAGGCCCTTTCAGAGAGTGATTTGTCCCATCTTGAGGCAACTGGTCTACATGACAATAATGATTCACCCACTACAATTTATTTCTCCCATGACTTGAGTGGGTGTTTCTAGTATATTGTAGCATGCTGCGTGTAATATTAGCTATATTTTATATTATACAAAAGCAAATAATGTACATCTAATTATTTCATTAAAATACTTTAAAATACTTTCTATTTTATTTATAAAACATTTCTCAGAAGAGAGGAGGAGGGGGAGAAGAGAATGCTGTAATTTAAATAAGCAAACACTGTACATATTTCTCCCAAATTATTTCAATGCCTTCAAAATTACCAAAGAAAGAGCAACTCATTTTCCTGACTAATGTCCTAGCTTGATGCTTTTGCCTAATTACTCAAAGAAAATGTGCTTTCTTTTTCTCTCCAGGGAATGAAAGCCCAATTCTAGGTTTCAGAACTTCTCTTAGCTTAACTCTAGTGTGTCTTTATTTTTAAAATGCTTGTGTTTGTTTGTTGTTGTTTTTTGTTTGTTGTTTTGATTTGTTGTGATTTGGTTTTGTGTGTCTGGTTGTTCTTCATAATGAAAAGGGAATGTATAGGTTTCTGGATAAAGAGGAAAAAAAAAAAAAAAGATTATCTTTGAGCTTGATGGCTTTTAGAAGTAAGGAAGAAAGTATGACTTGTTCCATTACCTAAGGAGTGTTTATGAATTTTATCCAATAATTATTTAATGAAAAATACATCTACAGTCATTGAGACAGTTGCAGATATTTAGGAATTTTCCACTCACTTTGGAGTCAAAGAGGCAGTATGCAATTCTGGACTATCAGAGAATCATTTGACTTGGAACAGATCCTTAAAGGTCATCTAATCCAGCTCTCTTGCGATGAACAGGGACATGTGTATCTAGATCAGGTGCTTAGTTTGGTTAGAGACTGTGTACTGTACCCACTGGGTATATTGAAAATAATAACAGAGAAATGCAAATAGCTGCTCATATTTTATCTAAGTACTCTGATAGGCAGGCAATGAATAAGCATCAGCAACATTCAGAACCACAGTATGATGGTGATGTCAGTGGAGATGGACAAAAAGCTCAGTGACTGAGTTGCCAAGCCTCAAACAATCCCATGCCTGAAAGGAGGCATCTCAAGGATAGGTGAGATGTTAAACTGCTCATTTTCTTCCAGCCAGCTTTCATCTTTGTTTGTCTCATGCCATATTTCTGAGAGCTTTGCAGAACTGTTTACCTTTCTCAAGGAAAATCACTGTTGGAACAGCACAGTCCAACACTTCTGAAAGTAAATGAAGAATTTTTCCTCTTGTAAGGTAAATATCAGCAGTGTCTTTGCCCTGTCCTCCTTATCTCAGGAAACAAAAGCAATCCGTTTTACTATTACACTTACTCTCAGCAGAGCACAAGTCTGACAGCATCCCCTTTTCACCTCTCTCAACATTCTAGTTTCTTGTCTGAATGCACTTCATCATTTTTAGATTTTCCTTTTGGAAGATTCAATACTCAAATAACTATTACTTTGCATTGCATACACAGTAACCCCAATTTTCCATTCATTGAATTTTCTTCATTTTCTGTGGAAGGGAAAGAAAAAAGAAAAAAGAAAAAAGTACTTATTTACATATTTATTTATCTGTGTACTAGATGAAATGCAACATAATTCTGGGCAGAATCAGGGCTATTTTTTATTTATTTATTTGGCTTGAGGAAAGAAAAAGAGGAGATGGACGGATAATTAGAAGTGCATTAATAGAGAAGATTTCTGGAAGGGGGGAGATAGTGTGCCATTAATATTCCTCAAATGAATACCTTGCAACTCCAATGTAAAAAGTTTATTATACACTTTTTTAACAACACTTCAGGATTATTTTAGAATCATACGTAATTAGTGTTTAGAAATGTTTAGGAAAAAAACTAACTCAAAATTGATAACTTCAGGGTGATTATTACTTTAATTACGCACAAAGATATATTTCTTTACATTAACAGCTTTTTACTGTATAACTCATGATATAAAGTAATTTAAATTAGCACATTTATTTATTTATTTATTTCCCCCCCAGAAAGACTGAAGAGAGTTTAGTGTTTTCATAAAATACAAGAAAAAAAAAAAGAAAAAAAAGGAAATAGAATTGGTCACATAAGTAAATAAATAAATATAAATAGGGATAAAAGAGGACGTATATCATAACACAGCTGTAAGAGTTCAGAATTGACAGTATCTGGGAATTTTAAATAAGAGTTCAAAAAATGCAGCCCTGAAGAAATGCCAGTGGTACTATAGAATTAAATGTAGCTTCTCAGACATAGTTAAAGTTAGTAGTTAGTGGGTGGAGAAAGATTAATTCCTGTATTTTAATTTCTCTGCACTATATTATTAATACTCACAAATACACATGTACAAATACACACATGCACACACAAAAATGAACAAAACCAAAAGAAAACAAGACACCACTTGTTAAAGAAGTTAATGGAAATGAAACAGTGAAGGGTATTACAGAACCCTAATACTTCTCAAAAATATATTGCTTACTATAAGAAATAATTACTATTGTAATTTTACATTCTATGGTTTTACACTGCATTTGCTGTTTTAAAAAAACAGTAGATATGCGATTACAAATAAACTTCTTCTAGCACTATTAGTAAAAGTAATGTTACTATGATGCAGTGATAAATTACTCTTAAAAATAAATATTTTTATGTTTGAAATAATGTGATAATGACATTTTTGAACGTACAGAAAATCATGAAGAATCTCAGGAAGACAAGTGGTAAAACAAGAGGGAATGATTTTAAACTGAGACAGGACAGGTTCTTTAAGTTAGACATTAGAAGGAAGATTTTCACACAGAGGTTGGTGATGCAGGTTGCCCAAGGAGGTTGTGGATGCCCCATCCACATTCAAGGTCAAGTTGTATATGGCTTTGGACAGCTTGGTCTACTGGCTGGCCACCCTGCCCATGGAAGGGGGGGGGTCTGAAACTAGATGATCACTGTGGTCCTTTTCAACCCAGGCCATTCTATGATTCTACGATAGTTACAGGACAAAGAGGAAATATTTTAAACTAAAAGTGGGGAAATTTTTAACTCAAAAGATGGTGAGGCCCTGGAACATGTTGACAGATGTGAATGTTCCATTCCTGGAGGTGTTCAAGAAAAGACTGGACGGGGCCCTGGGCAATCTGATCTAGTACTTAATCTAGTAGTTGGTAATTCTGCCTGTGTCCTGGGGGTTAGAACTTGACAATCCTTGAGGTCCATAGCAAGCTAAGCCATTATATGGTTATAGGATTCCATGACTATGAAATGTTGCATATAGAAACAAAATCATAATGTCTCTGCAGAGAGACTTTGTACACAAAGGAGTACAATTTTCCCATCATTTCCACATGTTCACTTTCAAGGTTCTGGTTCTATATCTGACCCTTTAAAAAAGATTTTCTACTGTTCATAACAGAAGGAAAAATTAGTCTCATTTCAACAAATGAAGTGACTTCTATACAAAGCCAAGCACTTCCAAAGTTCTCATGGATCTCATGGTCAATGCATTTGTCAGACATGGAATAGATATGTTTCTTTGGTGGATGTTCAAAACAAGAAAAGTTCAGAGATGGGCTTTTTCAAAAGATGTTTCCTGTCATATCCCTGTAATTCCTTTCCCTATAATTCCCTATTCCCTTCTCTGCTCTGGATCTGGACTAGCAGACTCATCTGTGGGAAAAACAAAAACATAAACAAAACAGTCCAAACATCAGCAAACCTTTTCAGAGGTACTGAAACAGAAATACAGGAATAGAATGAATCTCAGAGTATATGCTGGCATGATGGGCACATCCCTACTAGAGCATAATTCAGCTCATATTGCATACTAATTCACCTAATTATTTTGAGGGTTCCCCTTGGAGAACTTAAATTTGAATTCTTTTAACTGCTAGTAAGAATGCAACCATGCGTGAGCTCATCCTTGCTTTTCTTCACTGCCTTCAGGTCCAACTACAAACATGGAACACATGGATTTGGTTCACTGCAAGAGAGAAATGTGAACTAAATATGGCCCATTAAGGTCATTCATTTCTGTGCAGAAGATCCCAGTAGTTATCTGAGGGAGCTAATGAATGCTTATTATATATAGCAAAGATGTAAAAGAGACAACAAATTAGGTTGACAAAGAAACTCAATGCCTTTAAAGTAAAATATTCTAATAAGATTGTTTTTTATGTTTTTTTTTTTTTTTTCATCAACTATTTCAGGAGAAATTACAAAATAGAACTACAAAAAGGGCTACTTTATCCAAAAATAAAACCACAGAAGCGACCCTGTTTAAGGACATTATTTTTCTTATTCTTTCTTTTTTTATTCTTTTTTTTTTGAAAAAGCATTAAATTCAGATAGATTCATTTGGACTTATTAAAGACCTATTAAGCCAGGGTTGCCTTATAACTTTCCTGGATAAAATGCTTGATTATTTTTTTTTTTAGGTTATAGAATATAATTCCCCTGACTGTAATTCATAAAAGCATCTGAAATATTGTCGAGTGAAAAGTTAATTAAAATGGCAAAGATGGGACTGATATAAATATTATAACACAGGGAAAGAATTAAGAAGAAGGTAAAATGGAATCTACTGGGTTGGAAAGAACTTACAGCTCAGTAAGCCTAGAAAAAAACAGGATCAGTCTAGAAATAACCTAATTAAATAACTGTAATCATTACATTATGTAATATGGTTTATTAGTCTTATCTGTAAAGTGGGAAGGTAGAACGTAGCAGCATAAATAAAAAGGTCACACTTTTGAATAGTAAATGAGAAGGAAAACAGAAAACTGAGGAAAAGCCCTGAGATCCTGAATTCTGTGTGATATTCTAATTGTTCATGTTTGGGAACAATTAATTCAAAACAGAATGAAGATCATAGAATATGAAGCTAATAGAATTGCTAGGGGGGAAATGAAAAATCATAAAAAGGTACTATCAGCCATAAAATGGAGTCTTCTGAGAGGACAAGATATTTTGTCATACAAATAAGTTTGTCAGAGGAAAGAACAATAGAGACATAAAATAACTATTTCCCTTAAAGTCTAAGAACAAGGACTGTTACAGAAGGAAGATGGTTATAAATTAATAAACTCAGGCTGGATAGAATATGAAGGAAACAGCATATCAAGGAAACAAAATTCTGGGTGATTTTTTTTTCAGTAGTGTGAGAGAAGTGCAGCAAACCTAATTAACTTTATAGTGGATTTGGCAATGCAGATAATCAGCTTATGTCTGCATAACGTGGTTGCCTGACACAATGTGGGATTGAACTGGTAGTCTTATTTCTTGCATTACTGATTTTTGGAGTTTTACAGCGGTTCATTTATGGTGAAGGAGAAATAGCAAGTTATTTCCTTTTGCCAAAAGGAGACAAGGGCACACCTTGTGAGCATGTGAAATATTTCCAATAAGGTTTTGAAAATTATTGCAGTTACTTCCAGCTATGTTATAAAGAAAATATCAGTCATGTACACTGTTAGTTTTTACTATAGCTATGTTATTACGTTAATTTCTGTTTCTAAGTAGTTTAAACACTACCTCTTCTTTTACCTTTGCCTAACTTTATAAATACTACATATTAGGAGATCAAAATCTCAGAGAAATAAAGCTATTGGAAAAAATAGAGACAAGGAATGTACCTAGTGTGACAAATGACTAATGACTCGCCATGCAAGGAAAGGAAATGTGTGGGAAGCAGCTTTAAACTATCTGGACTGGACTCATTTTACAGTGCTTTTGCTCTCATTCTTTTCCCTCTGCAGGGTGCTAAAACATCTTGCAGTGATATCAGGATCTATCGCTGTTTTTACTATAATAATTAATTATTATGATTCATAATTATACTACACAACGTAACATCTTCAGTAGTTTTAGGTGACATTACTAATTCAAAAAATCCTCTGTACTTTTCCTGTGTCTCAAAATCTGTGCTCTAAAGCATCATGAAATGTGTATTCCTGGATATTGTATATATTCGCTTTACCTTTTCTAAGAAATCCAATAACTGCTTCTCACCTCCATTATGGTCAGCGAGGTCGAACTGAAACACACATAATGTTCTTCAATTTCATGGTTTTGTATTTGTAACAAAATTAGATTTATTATCATTCCATAGCTATTCAGTAGTAACTACAGCAACAAACAAAGATGCGGTAATTATTTCAATTATTTTTACAGAAACTGCTCTATATTCTTGTACAGCTACCTACATTAAAACTTCTACATCATTATTTCTCATAACTATTTTTAAAACCAGAAAATTATTTAGCAATTGAAAAACTACATATGAAAGAGAAGAATTTCAATGTAAACAATTAGATTTCCATGGTTGCTATTGTTTTTGGGATTTACATTCAGCTAAATATCACTTTATTCACTTTATCACTTTAATCTGTTCATAGCAAGCTAAAAAAAAAAAAAAAGAAAAAATTAAAACAATTTTTAGAATTATTTTAAGAACTGAACTAAAATTTACAAGTTTCATTCATATTGGTGAACCAGACTTCCATTGCATTTCTTGAGCATTAACTTTTTCTATTTCCATAGAGTGAGTTTAGAGGATTAATTTCAAATCCAAATGTTAGGAAACATGAACTGAAACATCTTTGTTTTGTTGTTGTTGTGGTTGTTGTTGTTTTTCTTTGTTATTGTTTTGTTTTTATTTTTGTTTTGTCTTACTTTGTTTTTTTAATCAAAACTAGGGATTGCTAGAATTCTTCTGTAAAGCACATCCTAACAGAAATCTCAAAGCAGATAATTGATCAAAATACAACTTCAACATGGAATTTACTATATGTTTCTGAAAATAAAGCTTCCTCAAAGATTTTTAAAAGACTAAATTTCCATGAAAACTATAAAATGTCATCAGACGGTTCTGTTGTCAGGAATGGAGTGAGTTCTGCTTTTCTTTTGACTCTGATTGCTCTTTTTACTCCTGTACTTTTTTCTTCCCACATGTAAACACAAGCACTCAGGTCAGTGTGTGATAAAATATGTTACAGAGCCAATCTAAAATTAGCCAAAAAAATGTGTGTGTTTGCATGCGTATAACTAGGATCAATTTCCCAGAAGGACATTACGCTGCCTAATTACTCAAATTTTTGCCAGCTTCTATCTGGCAAATGAAATTGCTTGTAGAACTACTGAGCTAGATTCTATTTACAGTTCTGCTATCCAGTTTCTTTCAGAAGCAGTTAATTTACCCCAAATTATTTCTGATTAATATAGATTGTTTTACAGTGTTTCTAACCAACTCAATCTATTTCTCACAAACCCATTCTTGAAAATTGCCTGGAAATCAGAATGTCATTATAGTTGGAAATGAAATGCCAGTTTCTTTAACCCAAACTTTCTGCTTTCAGTCTCTAGAGACTGCAGCATTTGAGGCTGAAATATGGTGTCAACATAGTCAATAGTGAATAAATAAATGAAGAAAAATGGTATTTTAATGCTATGGCATGATAAGATCTACTGAGGCTGACCAGCCAGGACCTTGTTAAAGTTGTACTGAGCTCGATCAATGAAATCAAATGTTTTATCAGCAAACTCTGTGATGTGTTTTGTGGGCAAACTCAACTGGACCAACAGTATGTCAGTTAATTTTCAAAACGACAGAAATAGTAATGGATCATCTGGAATGCTATTATTTAGTGCTAATGAATGATTGTTTGGTGACGGAAGAAAAATCAATTATGACAGCTGTGAGAGATGCTGCCTCAGTTCCATTATTCCAAAAATAAATAGGAAAGCTGCCTGCTAAGGTAGGAAATAGAATTCCCAATAAACTAGAGAGGGAAATGTTATAGGCACAGAA
Source organism: Perdix hodgsoniae (assembly GCA_035772895.1). Taxonomy (NCBI): domain Eukaryota; kingdom Metazoa; phylum Chordata; class Aves; order Galliformes; family Phasianidae; genus Perdix; species Perdix hodgsoniae. The sequence goes on along the minus strand of JAPSGF010000266.1, from coordinate 69,117 downwards.
GCAAACGGAACTTAGGTTTGCTGCATGTAAACAATGGCAGGGCCCAAAAGCGGAAGTAGAAGTCCTTGAACTACTGAAATAAAAATCACCCCCCCCAAAAAACCCAAATTTTTCCTTCTGATATTATAAGTGATCAATATGCTTTCTCTCCCTGGGTGATTTAACTAATTTTGCTTGAGCATCAAACTAGACTTCATGCCTGATCTGTGATAAACAGTGTCTGAGATGAGATATTGAAAGAAATACATTATGGTTTGTCTGCTAAGAATTCAAGAATTCAACAGAAAGTCCTGTAGTTTTAAAATAATAAAAAATTACTCCAGTAAACAGCTAGTAGAAAAGTGTGGGTTGCTCAATATTGATTCCCAGTATTACAGTTCTGACTCTTATACTTGTTAAAGTATTTTTTGTGGTAAAAACTCACTGCAACCAAATAAAGCTAAAAGCCAAATGTAAACTATATTTTCAGCAAAGACTGAGCACAGCACATCAAGACCTTCTAAAAAAGTTCATGCAAAATACCCAAGTCCTAGGGATATTTGTGTGTATCAACATACCTATAGATACATGTAATTATACATAAATACAGACAAACATATACAATGGATGCTCCACAAAGAACAACTCTTATTTAATTATATTGGCCCATGGCATCAGAGATAGAGCTGTTGGTATGGCAGTGGATGTGGAACCTCCCACCAGTATTCTGTTAATTATTGTTACTGAATAATAGATGGCAGCAAAGGGACAGTCTGAAACTAAATGATACCTGACTTGAAAAACAATATGAAGCAAAAGTGTGTAATTGAATTCTGTGCAGAAAAAATTTCCCTCACTGATGTTCATTGACACTTGCTGAACATTTATGGGGTCCAAAAATAGATGTCAGTGCAGTTAGGTGAAGGTTGGTGAATTTTAGCAATGGCAACAGCAGCAGTAGTACAGTGCAGTCTCCAATTCCAGATTTTTATGAGCGCAGCATGCAGGATCTTGTTCATCACGGGCAAAAATGCTTAGCTAATAGTGGTGACTATATTGAAAAACAGTGTTTTTTAGCTGAGAATTTGCTCTATCAGATAGCGATATTGTGTTCTTTGTATCTGTGACAGTTTCCATGATTGAGGAAAATTTATTTTCCTTCCTGGGACTGGGAGGAGGTTTGACAATAAAGACAAGCAGTGGGTTCTACCAAAATTCACAGATGAGTGCTGAAATCTGATTACTTCCTTGTTTCCTCCTTTTCCCCAGCTCTTATGGACTAGTGTTGATGGGCTATTGTGTTCTCAGTAACAGCATGTTGTTATGCATGCTCCACTCCTATCCCACAAGTGTGGAGAAAGGGGAAGAAGGAGAGAAAGGGATGAGTCAGGTCACTGGGCAATGTCCATTTGTGCCTGGATCATTTCTCTGACAGCCTGCAGCTATAAATAGTTGTCTTCTCTGTCTCTACAGTGTCAGCCCCACGTGGATATGGACTTGTATAAAGAACATAACCTATCTGTATGGTCAGAACCACAACAGAGTGATCTGCCATCCATTAATGCTTTTGAAATTTTCCTCAGATTTTAATGGGGTCTGAACATACTGTGCAGATGACAGTAAACAAATTGCAACAAAAAGCTTCATCTTTAGAATACCTAACCTAACAGATATTCACTTATGACTAGCAAAAGAGGAAGACAGGAAAGATAGAATATACTAAAAAGTGTAAGCTTATAAACTTTCATAAATTGGAGCAAGTTTAATTTGTGAATTCATTACTCTTGTGACAAAATGCTAAAGCATCATTTGTACTAATATGTCACAAAACTAAATGCAACTTGAAGTAGAATAAACTTTTCATTATATGAAACCCCCTTGGTAATGGAACATGATTATTAAAGACAGTTGCTAATATATCTTACAAAGAGTTTATCTGGGAATTACCAATTGAAATTAGTGTTTGTTATTTTATACTCTTTCTATATGACAGCACAGCCAAAGGGATTTTTGCCATTAAATTCAGGAGGAACAGGAGAAGTATTTTGGTTTTATAACAGGAAACTGTGGGGGATTAATTATTAAATTTGATTGGAATCATATGTAAGTTTAATTCTTGAAAAAAGAATCCTGGAAGAATGAAAAACTCATGGTGTAGTTATCAAAATACTTTCATGAGAAAAAGATGAAACACTGCCAAAGAACCAACTGTCCAACATCTACCAAATCTGCAGCTACCTATTTATTACAGGGAAAATAACCGTGTCGGTGAATTCCAAATTATTTGAGGTGTAGATGTGGTAAGACAGCCTAGCAGTTCTTAGATTCAGCAGAAGATGACAGCATTGTTACCATATAAAGAAGAGCAAGGTAAGAAAAGCATTTTAAGTTATTTGTAAATTCTGTAAACCCATGTTTATAATATTGTTCATTGGAGAAAAGAAGGCTGCGGGGTTACCTAATTACAGCGTTTTAGTACCTAAAGGGAGCCTACAAACAGGAGAGGAACCAACTCTGAAAGGGTAGATAACTGCAGGACAAGGGGAAATGGTTTTAAGTTGAGGGAGGGAAGATTTAGGTCGGATGTCAGGGGGAAGTTCTTTACTATGAGATTAGTGCGGTGCTGGAACAGGCTGCACAGAGAGGTTGTGAATGCTTCATCCCTAGAGGTGTCCAAGGCTAGGTTGGATGGGGCCCTGGGCAGCCTGGTCTGGTATTAAATGGAGAGGTTATTGGCCCTGCCTGTGGGGATTATATTTCAGATCATAAGATATGAAATACAATGCAAAGTTATTGGAACAAAAAAAGAGGGAAAAAGTTTAAAAGTTTTGGGAAACTACAAAACAAACACTCAGAAAAGTAATTATTGTTAGTTTTCACTATCATATTGAATATCATGTTGTCTGGATCTTTTTCAAAATGATTTTCAAAACTTCTCATTGCACTCCAAATAAGAAACACAAGGAACTCTAGTCTGATTGTTGGGGGGAGGATGGGAATAAAATAAAATAAAAAAATCTGAAAGGATTAACATTCAGAAGGATTAACATTCAGAAGGAAATCTAAGAATCAAATGTTTAGATCTAGAAGTAACAGCAGTGATAAACTCTGCCAGATTGAAAAATAATTGATGCAACAGGGAAGTATAGAAAATATTTAGCAAAATTAGAAGTGGCATATGCAAACTGGGGTCTCAAAACAAATTTTAATGGCAAGTCAAACTGTACTAAATCAAATGTTGATAAACATCCAACCACTGAATGCTTTTCTTGGGTTTGCACATTTAAAAAAATGAAGTAGTTAGGGGTAGGTATTTTACAAGATGCTGCATAACTGCATAGAAAACATAAATAAGGAATAATCTTCACCCTCCATTCTGCTAGTCAAGAAAGCATTTCCTGAACACAGCAAAACCTTGAACATTTTTTTACACTGAAAATCCCTTGGGCTGGAAGAAACAAGCTGTTAGGAAAACGATTTCAAAACATCAATAATAATGTATATGCATATATATATATATATATATATATATATATATATATATATATATAGCATATAGTAGAATATTATATTCCACTGGTTAAGCATTTCATTTACATCACTTCAACATTAATAAGGGTTTAAGGGTTGCCAAAGTATCATTAACAGAGCTTGGCCTTGTAGCAATCTAATAATGCTTGGTGTCAGCATAGTTTGATTTCACAGCTTTCTTATAAGAACACTTGATATTAAAACAACCTTATTGCGTACTCCATGCAAATTTCTAATCTAACAAATCAACACATTACAAGACTTGTCGCCTTATTACCCATTTACAAAATCACAGACTTTCTTCTACGTTCAAGGTAAGCCCTGACATGATATCTCACATATAATTATGGTATATAAACGATAAATTCTTAATGAGCTAGGTCTCTCAAGAGCCTGATTGCTTCTGCCTACTTAACAGGAAGCTTTAATATAGGCAACAGAGTAGTGTATCTAAATATATACCCTTAGGGAGGAATATTTTTCCATACATTTTCAGTGTACATACCCCAAGAGTTTTGACCATAATTTATCTTTGATAAATTCTCAGTGATCATAGAAAAAAAGGAGAAAAGTAGTTTGTTTCAGAAGTTAATCTGAAATGTGGGCATTTGATTCATCTTTGTGAATGCAAAATTGAAAGCTAGCCTTGTACCATACTCTTCTTCTGCACTTAACTTCTTTGACTGATTTGTGCAAATATACTTCTGTGTTTTTGTTTCTTTTTTCCTCTTTCCACATGTAAGTGAAATTCACAGTCAATCTCTCTAATGTGAAGACTGAACTATATTAGTCTAATCATAAAAGGAGCAGGTTTTGAAAGCACTGGGAAGCTTTTTCTATTTCCATCTGTTTTCTGTTTCCTTTTGCCTTTTTGGAATTCTATTTATTTCCATTACTAATTTCTGACATTTCTTGGGGTTGATTTCTTGCTACACTGTGAAAACCCTGTTTCACTAGAGCCATTAATCTATCGTAGGAGAAGGAGTGGGAGAAAAGGAGAAGGAAGAACAAGGAAAGAAATAAACATGAATCAAGTAAGAATCTACGTTAAACACTTTCTTCCCCCTCCCATCCTGAAAAAGAGCACAAGGATCAAATGTCACACACTTCTAAAAATAATGTCCTCACTGATAGAGGCATAAGTGGACGGATGTCAGTCTTAATGGGAAGATAGCAAGACTACTGTGTTTCATAGCTAACTTTTCTTCCCCTGCAGGAAATTAAGATCTTAAGGACACTTTCAAATGTATGTATGTGAAAATATAAATCCTGCATTTCTCTCAGGTGTGATAGTACATGCCATTGAGTGTGTCACTAAAATGCTGAAAAATTGCAAATGTAAACCTTCTTGCTTCTGTTCTGCAACTGCAGAGCTCCAGGCATCTTAAAATAGGGAGAGATACGTATAGCTTTTTCAAAGTGTTTTGTATTGGAATCATGGTCGGACAGCAGTCAAGCTTCACTCTTGCTTTCTAGTTTAAATCAGAAATGCATCTGTTAGCAGATGCTACTTTCCAGTTTCAATTTCTAACAATACTTTTAATTGTGTAAGTTAGTCATTTTCTAGAAAGGAATTATTTCAAACACCTCATTAATGCTTTCATACAGTCTAATCTGAAACATTTTGCGGCAATAAGAATTTTCTATAAAGAAGATTTCACAGGGCAATAACTTTCCTGATATGTGCAGCCATTCCATTTATATTTTTCTTTCATAAGTTTCACATAGCTTAAACTATGCCTAACATGTAGATTTGTTCTGATATATAGCACTTCCTATCATGGGATCTTGAAGAATTTATACATACCATAAGTAGTTTTCATGACTTTAGTAGAGGTGGAACTTAAATGCAGTAGTTATGCAAAATGAATAGATAAGAGAGTTTATAAGTTAAGTTAACAAGGTAATACCCCTTGAAAAATTGCTGGAAAATACCAGTAAATATCCATGCATCTTTGCATGGGGATGATGAAAATACCCACAGTGTATGCAAAAGGCTGATGCTTGGGGTGGAGAAAATCCTATTTAATATTTTTTAAATGGAAAGATTAAAAGAAAAAGTTGAATGGAATTTTGATGTTAAATGAATAAATTCTAGTGGCAGCTACGTCAGGTGAGTCCCCAGAAACAGCAGTGGCACACTACACTGTGTCCTTTATGAATCCAAAACTTTCGTGAATTGCCTAATCCCTGGGATTACCTTTTAAGGTTTCATAACCTAAAACTGCTAGGGAAAAAAAAAAGATAAAAAAAAGAAAAAAGAGTAAGATCTCAGATCTCAGTCATGAGCTGTAGTGCTTTAGTTAATGAAATCAGTTGTCTTTCTCTGTCCTGCTTTCTGCATGAAGTCATTTCATTTCTGCTTAAATCATACATTACAGGTTAAAAATAAGATACTGATCTATTTGGTTCATACATCTTAATTTCAGATATCAACCATCTTTTCTCCTTTTCCTCTCTAGATGTCCGAATAAAGAATAAGGCAGAGTATTCTGTGATTCCATGATTCAGCATTAGGTGACATATTGTAGGTAATTTCCCTTTCACCAAATAAGCCTTCACATCTACATAATTAGATTGGTCTTTCAAAAATTGCAGTTAGACTGTTCTGCACATTATTTCTAGTTCTTGACCTGTTTCTATGTCTCAAACTATTTCTATCATTTCATAGATTTTGGATGTCATATGTGTACATTAATCTATGCATATATATTTGTTTTCTGTACTCCACGGAAGTCATCAAAAGGATTTCTATGAGCTTCTCTGAACATCAAATCAGGGTTTGTGATTAAATTCTAGTCTTTTAATCATCTTGATCTGAATGGCATTAATTAAAACAGGTACCGTAGGGATGATTCAGACATTCATTTATTCTTCCTACAGCAAACATTCAAGCTTGCACCTTTTAGAATGAGCAATACAAAAATTTTGAAGAAAAAGAATGAATGACAACGTGACATTTAAATGCAGCCTTAAAGGGCATTTATTTATTCCTTTTGAAACAGGAATATTCCTTCTCCATTAGTAATTAGGATAACTGGTAAACAGAAATTGCTGAACATTTTAAAATTAATTTATCAAAACTGTTAAATTCAAAAAGCATAAAATTTGTGACACAAGAAACTGTCTGAATCTGTACTGATGATTTTTAACAGATAGTAGAACAATACAGGAAAATCTGAAATAAACCAGTGCTATGCCAACATCTAAGAAAAGATGAATAAGGATTAATTAGGCCATTTAGTTTCAATTTGATTTCGAACAACATCACATGAAATAATGTAGGATACCAACCATAAGAGTTCATATTGATAATAAAATCAAAGCTGAGCAAATAGTTTTATGGATGTTATATCTTGTCACACAACATTATTGTTTTTTATGAGATCAAATATTTGGCCTAGAGAGAAATACTTGGTAGAATCCCACAGGACGTTCAAATAGAACTTAATATAGAGCATAATAATATAAAATACAAAATAAAAAAATCAAGTGGAACAGATCATTAGATTTCAGAGTGTCATTTAGAATGAAGAACCATTATCCAGTGAGAGGGCTTTTGCAGAAGTTTTGCCTCAGCTTATTGTTTTTAATAAATTTAGAAATCATAAAATCATAGAATCTTGAAGGTTGGAAAAGACCATTAGGATTATATAGTCCAACTGTCAGCCCACCTCCACCATGCCCATTTAATCATGTCTCTCAAGACCAATCTCCATGGTTCTTGAACACTTCCAGGGATTGTGACTACACCACCCCCCTGGGTAGCCTGTGCCAATCCCTCACTACTCTTTCTGAGAATAATTTCTTAATATCCAACCCGAACCTCCTCTGTTGCAACATGAAGACATTCCCTTTTGTCCTATCACTGTTACCTGGGAGAAGTGGCCAAACCCCACTTCTCCACAATTCGTTTTTCAAGTAAATGTAGGTAAGGTTTCCCCTGGTGTGTAATAGGAAATAGGATAAAAAATGAAAAAAAAAAAAAACAAAGAACAGGTGAACAAATAATTAACTCATCAAGTGTGTCAGTTTCAATATAGTGCATTATTGAGGCAAATGAAGAACTGGTCACATATGAGCAATTGATCTTAGCTACGTTTTGTAGCTAGACTAGATCCCTACATTCTCAAATCTAGTGACTTCAGTAAGTCACTAGACTACAAAAATGATTGAGAACCCTTATATATAATTTTGAATTCTTCTACATGCACTTGAAAGAGTAAGCTAGAAGTCTGAAAAGGGTTTTGGAAAAAAAAAAAAAAAAGAATATGGACTGATTAATTCATTTTATAATAAGTAAATCTCTGTATACTTTCTAGTTATTTTTTTTTTCCACTTAATAGTCTATGATCTGATTATAAGCATGTTCACAGTGAAGAGATTTCTGACAGCTGATCATTCTGTCCTTCACAAGCACAAAAATAAATTATAGGAAACTGAATTTAAACATGTGCATGTTAGAAGTTGTGCATAATTTCAAACAGGAGTAAATAACCTGGAATGACACTCTTAACATCAGTGCCTGTATATCTGTAAAAAAAAATATTATCCATCTCAAAGAAATATACAGACTTTCTTCAGAAGACCTTAAGTAAGGATGTTCGGAACAGTAATGAAAGAATCAGATGTTTGTCATGGTCCTTCCAGATTTAGAGTTTTCATCTATATTAAAAAAAATAATTGTCTACTTTATGTCCTGAGTACTCATGAATAACATTTGAATGTGTGGTGAAATAAAATCAACACAGGTATTACTTATAAGGAAGTTATTTGTTCAGATAGATTCCTTTCTCTTAACTGTGCATCCTGTATCTTCATGGATTAAATAAAGAGGGAAACAGAAACCAAGATTCATTTGTCTCAGAATATCCACTAACAATACATAAGGCTGAAGCATCTACCCCTTTTGCACAGTGTTTTGCACTGTAAATGCACACAAATCCATTAATGGAAGCAGTCCTTTTAGTCAGAGGATTTGCCTCTGTAATTGATGCAGAGACAAATGGGATAATGATAGAAGAATTTAAGAAAAAGGTTTCAGAAAGAAACTGTTCATTATATGAAAATATGGCAGCCAACTGTTGTGATGGCAGTTTTTGCCCTGTGAGGAAATTACCCCAAAGAAAGTTCAATGACCTTCTTTAAAAAAAAAAAATATTTTTTTTATGCCTGCCTAGAGCATCAAGAAGTTGACCCTCAAGTTGTGCTTGCTCATTGCTTTTAAGGTTGTATCACTTCAGAAAACTGTTTTAATAGAACTTCAGCTTCAGGAGAATACTTCTGCAACATGATGTAGAATCTACACGGCCTCAATCATAATACCAGTTCATAAAAGTAATTTAAGACGTGAAATGACAGCATATCAAAACTTTCAAAGAATGATTACTCTCAGAGACTGTTCCTATCTTCCAAAATAGGTGTTTATTTATATGAAGCTTTCATATTTCATGAATGATAGATCCAAAACTTGTATCTTCTTCTTCTAGTTTCTAAAAAAGGTGATATTTACACAGAGTAATTGGCAAAGCCAGAGACAAGAAATGATGTCTGTCTAACACTGTCATGTGGTTTCACAGCTGGTCATTTTATTGTGACAAGTTTCCATGCTTAAGGATAATGAGAGAACTCATTTCAAGTGGCACTTGCCAAAGATGAAGTTACCATAACTTAACATCAACTGGTCACACATATTGTACAAATCTCTACTCTACAATGCTACTCTGCTATCATTGTCAGCTATGAAAGCTATCCAACATAAATCTGCTGAGAAATATGGTAATTTTTTTTTTTTTATGTTTCCCTAAATAGTCTATGTAGTTTATGTAGATCAGATTAAAAAAAAAAATCATAAAGATACGCACAAAAATAAGAAAAAGCCCTACGTATAATTTCAAACAATTGCATTAATTGAACATGGTCATGAAGCAAAATGTCTTTTTCTAAGGTTACACAGAGTATTCGAATATAAGCATCATATGAAACGTATTTAATGGACAGTGAAAAACCTTAGCCTTCACACTTCATAAGAATGTACAGAATAGCCATAAAGTTCTAGAAAAATGGAAGTGTGTTACTAACACAGCTGTTTATAATTATTTTTCTGTATGTAATTTTGTGCATATAAAATAGTTTAAAGATATGGCATGTAAACCTAAATAAATTGCAGTCTCTTTGCCTGAAACCTAATAATTTCCTCGGCCAGTAATTATTCAAACTCCATTACAGTCAGAGAAAATATCTATGCATACACAAAAACATGCTAAGCATCAAATCATATACATTTTCATTCAGAAACAACAAAATTATTTGGGAAAGGAAGAATACTCAATTCTGAACAAATACAGTATTTGAGAAAGTATTAAATTATGCTTTACAATGTAAAACTACATACTGTAATATGTACAAGCTACATGTAGTATGTAGAACTACATACTGTAGTATGTATAAGCTGTAGTTACAGTTCAGCACTGGATTTTCATCTCTGTTTACAGGTAATAAGAACACTAGGGCAGAATGGCACTTACATATGTGCTATGATTGGGAATGTTACAGTTCAAAGCACATGTATGTGGTATGTGAGCTTTGTTGTTGACATCTTAGTTATTTTTTTTTCTTTTTGTCCTCTTAATTTATTCATTAATTTATTCTTACTGTTCTTCATGTCTGAAGTTTCAAAATCACATTGGAAATCATAATTTATGTTTCAAGGTTTTGCCAATCTCTTGATCTTCTACAGATGTATGAATTTAAATAGTGTACCAGTAATAAAAGTAAGGAATTGCTTCATTAAGTTAGAGAGGTTTATCATGAACTAATCAGAACAAGGAGAAACAAAGAACTCAATTTCTTTTTATCTAAATTATACAGCTGCAGCTTTTTAAAATTCAAATATTAAGGTTTTGGAACCTCTTCTGTGCTGTATCTCCTTCTGTACTAGGGGAGAATGGGATGTGAAGGGTAGTTCCTCCCCATTTCCTTTGCTCTCATCAGCTTTATGGAGTCTTTACCATCATTTAAGTTGTTACTAAATGCAGGAAGAAGATCATAAGCCCTCCCAGAAAGTTTGGGGTGTCATCAAAAGCAATCTGGATAACATCTTCAGATGTGCCAAGAATGTACATCTACCTCACAAAGCAATTGTACAAAGCCAGAGTGCTTGACGCTTATCTACATTCTTTGGGGATAACTCTACAGCATTAGAGAGTATGAAACTTGTTTGTACACAGCATAGCAGGCTGTTCATGCGACTGAAGAAAAAAACTCACAACAGGTACATCAAGAAATAACAGCAAGGATGACTTTGGATTGGAGAAAGTCTCTGGGAATAATGCAAAGTAGAATAAAACACAGTAAAGCACAAGCTTTCTAAATGACATCATGGGCAAGAAAAAGAATGTCCTGACTGATCTATAGTGAACCAGATACCATAAAATAAAGGAGACATCCATAAAACTATATGGTTGAAATCAGGGAAGACATTAAGAATATGATTGAGAACATTACTGTGCAACCATGGTAGCCTGATAATATGGTTTTAGAGGACAGAAATTCCTCACACGTACTTGAAATGTTCCATAGGGTTACAGAAGTTATAACCTTAGAAATTAAGAGCCTATTTTAGGCTCTCTTCTGAAGTGAAGAAGAGCAGGATAATGAAAGTTTGCCTTCCATAGGCACGTCAAGGTAGACTATTCTCCTTTAAAGAATGTCCCACTCAAATTGGGCTTGGGACTATCTAACCTAAACAAACAAAAACAAAAACAAAAGAAAAACAACAACAACAACAACAGCAATAAAACACCTTTTTAAAAGAATATTCATTTACTTATTTCCTCTCATGGCTTAGTGTCAATTCATGCCCTAAGGATGAAGTACAATTTCTTTACAACTATTTAAAAGCAACGGAATTTTAGAACTCGTTCCACATATCAGTGACAAATATAACAAATGCTCAACCAATATAAAAGATGTAGGAACTGGCATCTCTCTGTTTCTTCTGAAATCCTTATGTGAAAATTAATCTTCCATACTTTTTATAAAAATATCTACTATATTTAAAAATCAGTAGCAATGGGATTTATAAGATTAGGTAATGAAAGTTTTAAGTGGTGTTTACATATTATTATTTTTTTGCCTGTATGCTATTTTTAAAATTACATTTTTAATAACCTTTCAGACTTCCATCCTTAGGGTAATGATTTCTTTCAGAGTAGTTCAAAGGTTTAATGTCACAGCAAAGGCTTTGAAACATGATGTGATCTCTTTTATCCCAGAAAATTAGTATCTTTTAAAAATAATAATGTACCAAAGTGAAAATACTAATGAAAAAAAGACATGGAGCCCAGCTTCCAGAAATAAATAGATCAGGGGAATAAATTCATCTGCAATAACATTTTTGTGAGATCCCTTTTGTGTTTTATAAACCGCGACAGTTCCACCATCTTCAAAACCAGGCTGAAATAAATGTTAATAGAGGAATGAGAAAGGAAGCACCGTTTCTGAACAGGTATTTCTTCACCTACAAGTGAAGGATAGACAGAAGTGTTGACCTCAGGAGCACTTTCCATCATTTCCATTTGATTAAAGCTACCCTGGACAAACATAAAGAACAGAGAATGATGAACCACTTGAATAGGAATAATCTATTGCACTGTATAGATACTTCACAGGACTCATTCTAGAGATAATGGGCGTAAACTAAAAACCAAGCCAGTACTATTCAGTTTCAGACTTTTTATGCAGATTTTTATTTTTATTTAACTCACTTTCCACACTGTAAATAACTGACTCCATAATATGGATTATCCACAAATCTGTTATCGCAAGAACAGCAGGATTTGCTGAAAAACAAGGAGTGTAAACTCTGGAGAGACTGCCACCTGTCTTCTTTATTTGAACTGCTAGGAAAAGCTAGGTAAATAGTGCTAAACAAATGAAAGATTTGAATGCTTATTCAGAGCCAATACCAGTAAACAAACAGATGGCTAGAGACAGGAAAGATGAGTTCAAGGAAAAATATAGAAGTATATTGGTCTGTTTGGATTCCATTTTTTTCCATGAAAGGAGTAAATAATAGAGATCAGTAAAAGTAATGCTAAAAATATATATTAATGAAAGGCTAACATACTGCATACTATATAGCAGATTTTTTTTATTTTCTGACTTTCTGTTTGCATTTTGTTGTGTATTACATAGGAAAAGTCAGTAATTTCAGTGAAGACAGGCTTCACCATCTGCAAAGTCAAGGTATGAAGAACTTGGCCTCTGTTTAAAGTGGAAGGAAAACAGGACTAATCTACATACTAATCAATAATAATCTCTTTGGGTGGATTTTTTTTTATTATTATTATGTTTTTCAGCACACAGAGCATTATTAGGAATACTATGCAAGAATGAGAAAAATAGTTTTTTCCAAACTATTATATTTAAATCATCTAAGTATCACCCAGAAGAATTTTACTGACAATGTAATTGTCAGGAAAATAAAGTGTATCCCTTCTTTTTTTGCTAAGAGAAAATTACAAAAGAAAGGATTGGAAGAATAGAGAGGGAAAAAGAGACAAGTGAGAGAGAAGAGAAAGACCTCTTCCACCCTTTTATAAATCAGAATTGACTCCCATTAAAATGCCATGATGATTCTGTAGCGAAATACGGAAGAACAAGCATAATCTACATTATAATACAAAAATGTGTAAAAACAATGTAAAAATAAATTTTTAACAGATTTTTTTTTTTTTTTTTTTTTTTTTTTCCCTGGTTGGAAGATTATCAACAATCTCTTCCACTTTCTATTTAGCTGGCCTTTTTCATTTTACTTTCTCTTTGTGCTCCTTCCAAACGAAAACATGTGGAAGAATCGATAAATGCAATTACTCAGCATAGTTGCCAGATTTTAAATATTAAAATCTAGGTCTAGATAAGAAAATTATGCATGCACATATAAGTGTACATGAATAAGTAAGTTGAATATTGGACTTGTTGACTAGGCCATCTAGTATTAATTTATGTCTGAACATTATCCATCACACCTGGCAATGAATTTAATACATAGTTGTGATTAATCAGTGTGTTTTCTATAATCAGTTTGTGGTTGACATTACCCAACTTCTATAGTTATAAATTTGCTTTCTGTAATTGCAACCAGTTGCTGCAAAAATAGTTGTGTAGAGAACACAGAGTTAGCATGGAGTCTCGCTATAAAAAGCAGTATTGCCCAGATTATATGAAGAGTTTTGGCAATTTCTCGACTCAGCTCTTTGCTAACAAACGTAATCTGGTATGGGGGCCATAACCAACTGATTAAAAGGTTTCTTTCTTATAACTGAAAATATCCCTGAGAATCTATTTTATGCTGAAGGAGGAATTTCAAGATATTTTGTGTAAGCCAATGAAATTCCTTGCATGAATCTTGGAGTAGGATATAAGGAAAACAAATTATGATCTGAGATGATGTTATGTAGAGCTTAGTAGTTTATCTGGATGAAACTTGCATTTAGGGCAAGTGTCACGCAGATGAGAATTTCATGCTAGATCTGACACTTTTCAACCCAAAGTCATCGAAGGAGAAAAAGAAATCTATTTATTTTGATCATTCCTCCCACAAAGCTTAACTGCACTTATTTTGCAAGCTCATCACAGCTGCACACTCTTTTCAAGGCCATTAGGGAGGAAGGTTTAGATAATTTGCTCTGGCATCAAATGTCTTGGAGCATGAGATACGTGCATTTCTCCCTAGACCTCTCCCATGCCTTTTCACATGACTGTTTAAGGAATGAACAAATTAAACAGCATCAGATGTATTTTTGGCTGACTTGAGATTAACCTGAGACAATGATTCTGCCCACGATACTTTGGGTAATTCAGTGAAAACAAAAACATAAAATAGACACGCCCTACCAAGCCTATGACAAGCAGTCACTCAACCTCCTATTATTAATCATTCTAATGACAAGTAATCTAGTAGCACAATTTGCAATAACGGGGTAATTTTTTCTGTCTTTTCCCAGTTCAGAAGCTGATGCTTCTCTGATCATTTTACAAAAGGGTGATGTTTTCTACAAAGAAGGTCATCTGCCTCTTCTTTGAGCACAAGTACTGTAATGCTTTAACCATTCAGCACATAATTTAAACTAAGTCAACAAATTTAAAGACAAGCATGTCTCTTTACTCCTCCACTACTGCATGCATAATGTCTCTTTCTTGTTCTCAGTATCACAGCATGGTCACCTTTTAACCTCATTATTTTCTAAAGTGTCCTGAGAGATGCTCCGAGCTCAGAGTGGTGCCATATAAAGTTGTCTCAGTACTGAAAGAGTAGCTGGCAATTTAGGCAATATATGTATGCTGCTCTAAAAGTAATTTTCTAATATTTCCATAAAAACTGCAACAGATACAATAACACTATTTGATTGAGCAAATTCTCAGCTACAAAACACCATTTTTCAACAGTCATCAATCATGAGCTGTGTATTTTCACCAGTGAAAAGCAAGAACCTGCATGCTGCAAGCACGTGCATGAGCAGAGGTGACCCACTGCTGCTATCATCACTACTGAAATGCAGTACTGAATGTCTCACTGTGCTGACATCCACTGTTTGTTCCCCAGAAACATTCAGCAAATGTCAGTGAATGCCAAGAGGTGCTATATTTTTTTCAGAATTCAGTCACACACCTTTGCTTCACAGCCACTTCTACGTCAGACACCACTTTCTCAGACTGTCCCTCTGCTGCCATCTGTCGCACAACAACAAAAATATAGTGGGATATCAGTGAGAAGACTCATTCTCTACTACCATACCATTAACATCCAACTCTGACACCGTGGCGTCAAGTAGAATAGGAGGCATTATTTTCAGAGCAACCCTCGTATGATGAATGCTGGATATTGAAAATGGTATTTGGTAGTAGAAGCCAATAGAGAAAATTTTTTGGTCTCTTTTCAGATTCTTCTTTGCTTCTGTGGCTGACTGCAAAGAACTTTTATATAAATCAGAAAAAAAGCGAAAGAAAGAAAGAAAGAAAGAAAGAAAATAGATTGTTTCAGCAATAATACATATATATATATATATATATATTTAAATGCTCCAGTACTTTTTTTCTTTTTGTGTCATGTGAAATGTTCACTGGACTATTTGTGAAATGAAAGAGCAAAAGTGATATAGGCTCAATCCTCAGTGAAGGCATCACTTAATAGACATTGGTTGCATTCCTTACTGTGTCACTGTACTTCCAAAGTGTTCTTCACCACCTGTGTATTGTCCTCCATCTCTCTATTGTGTTACCCTATTTCTTCTTAGGGACATTTAGGAATGAAGAAGACAGGCATCTGTTTCCCTCAGTAGCACCTCAGATATTGGAATGCAAAGGTAAAATTGGAGGATTTTGATAATTCCACTTATTCAGCACTGCTCTGCATTGTAATGTATCTTTCTTGTTATATCATATAAAGAAATTCCTTATTAGGGGAAAAAGAAAATTAAATCAACACTTTTCCATGGAGGAAGAAAGGATTAAGAACGCAAAAATATGACCACAAATTCTGCTGAGATGTGGAAAGCCTACAGAGCAAAACCAAAACAAGCAACAAGCAGAAAATACCAAGCAAAAATCTCTAGTGTAAGAGATTTATTCTTTTCCCCTAGCAGCAGAGGAGATTATGTGCACTGGAGAGAGATGCAGTTTCGGCTTTGCTTTGGTAGCTGTAGCCTCATCTTTGACAAATTCAAGAAACATAAACCAACAGTGGTGACACTGTAAGGGGTGAAATTGCAGAGCATAAAACAGAGCGATGACATCAGAATGAATATTGTTCCTGACTTGAATCAGAGTAGTGAAGGTGTAAAAAAATGCTACCGTTTGTGTATGTGCCTGACATGTTTCTCCCTCTGGGACATCATCATCACCAGCAACAGCACGATGACCTTGTACCAGAATTTTTAGTACCATAGTGGAGTCAAAGAGTTGATCACTCAGATGCAATTATATATAAGTGTACTGCGTATGCTTGTGTTAACCTAGCATGTTTCATCAGCATTCACATTAATTGTGTTCCTAAGCTGCTTGTCATTTCTTTCTTTTTTTTTTTACCTACTTGAAAAGAGCACAGTGATGTATGAGTCCTGATGTATGAGTCACTACTACTGACTGTAATGTCAGCTCTCAAAAGACAAGGAAAAAAGAAAAAAAAAAATAGAAAAGAAAAAGTTATAAAGATGTGCATCTCTTTATCTCTGAATTCATCCCATACATCCCAGTTAACATCACTGATATTTAAGTAAATGTTGGCTTCTGCAAAGATTTTTATTCATTAGCCTTTTCCTCATTTCAGTATCCATTTATAAATTAATGTATAAAGTGTGAAGGGCACATAAGAGAGTATTGTGGCAAAGCACAGCACCAGTGTGAAAATGTTCTCAAAACTGAAGCTGCAGGAAATTGGACATTAACCTCTTTCACAAATATTGCATATAATAACAGAGGTTTCTCTCACAACTAGCATATGATTTAAGGTGTTTGAGTTCAGCTGTTGTCTCAGCAGAAGTGTGAAACATCTATTAAAAAAAAAAATGGTCTGTGAAAGTAATTTCAGTGAGTTTCTACAAATGGAAAGCATCCACATATAACAGGGAATGTTAGCCAGGGAAGCTACTCCTTTTCAAACAAAGCTGTTATATTCCCCTCTTTTATCTTTATTTCACTTTGCTTTTCTCCTCATTCCTTCCGTTCTTTCTCTTTATTCCTATACTCTCACAATTTCTTTAACTATGTCTGTATATGTA
This sequence comes from Perdix hodgsoniae, assembly GCA_035772895.1. NCBI lineage: Eukaryota > Metazoa > Chordata > Aves > Galliformes > Phasianidae > Perdix > Perdix hodgsoniae. The sequence goes on along the minus strand of JAPSGF010000266.1, from coordinate 51,826 downwards.
CTAAATGCAGCAATCTAACCTTAATATTTTGAAAGTAATCACTGAATCAGACTTTCCTTTTTTCCTGAGGGAACATCTCTTAATAAGAATTTTGCTTGCCTTTCTGGATTATCTGGATATTTTGACAGAATGTTACCTTTTATTTGCTCTCATTTTGTTAATCAGTACTGATGGTGACATTCAAGTCCATGCTTTTAATTTGAAAATGCTACTGAGGTCTTGTGCTTTGACCTTATAATTGTTAGAGTATGCATTATAATCACAAAATCATTTAAATATAAAAATGAATTAAAATTTGTTCATATTTTTGTTGATTTTGTTTAGTTTTCTTAATAAATAGATCTGCAGAATGATGCTTTGCTTTAACTGTTTAATTGGTATTAAAGTATTTGACTGCATCGACAAGCAGTGCACAGATTAGCACTAATTAATTTTACTTCTATTTACAACTAAGAAAATATTTATCTTCATTCTTATAAGAAACCATTTGGAAGTTGACAGATTGCATTTCAGGATGAGCATTTGACAACTAACTGTTCATTTTTTATCAAAGAGCACAGAATCCCAATATGCTGGTAAGCTCAAATCCATGCTCCTGGCCATAGTTGTGCCTTTTTCTCTATCTGTGGTCGACAAAGATGGTTATAATCCTAATAAATAAATTGACAACTCCAGTGTGAATGGCTTAAAAGTAAAAGATGATCGATACAAAGTTTCTGAGCATTCACAAGATTCTGGGTCTTGCTTCCAGCATAGCCCCCTTGGCGAAAACTAAGAAAAATATCAATCTAAGTCTTAAGATGATGCACTCACTGTGCAAACAGGATTAATCTAGCAACTGGGGGCCCTTAACAGAAATAGGAAATAGTAAATTTTTAAGACTAGTTGCCATTTTTCTTGTATTACTCTATAAGGAGCTAAATACTTAACCCAGATGTATCTACCATTAGATACCGGTGACCCCTAATGATAAAAAGCTGAGTTACTAGCGTGAGCACACTGCCTTTATACATGGAGATAAAGTAAAAAAGAGCAGTGGGTTCTGTTCATCATGCTCTGTTTAGGACAGAGAAATTATGTAACAAAAGAAGAAATTATCTATCTATCTATCTATCTATCTATCTATCTATCTATCTATACAAATATATATATTTATATATGTTTACTTTATAAGTTATCTACAAGTTAGGATAATTTTTCATGTTCTCCTTAAGACAGATTGCAAGGTCCTAGGTCACATTAGGATAACTTTATTTATTTATTTATTTACTTATTTATTTATTTATCTGTCGTTACGTTTTCTGGTTACAAATGCTTTCTTTATCTACATGTAGATGTTTTAAAATATTAGAAACAGGACTGGTCAGTGGCTTTACTAGAAAGGAGTGGATTTTCTGCCTGTAAAAGCATCAAGTTTCTATGTTAGAAAAAAATGTACAATTCCACTTTCCTTGTCTTTTGGAGAGAAATGAGCTAATGTGAACAGCAAACAGTACATTTTCATGTTTATCTTATCTTCCAACTTCAACTCATGTTGCTAGTTTCTGTATTTAAGATGAAATAGAGTCAAACAACTCATTTGAGTCAAATTTTAGAATATGTATGTCTTCTTCTGAATATGAAAAAAACAAGGAATACCATTTCCAAAAACACACAGAGTAATTCTGATTTCACAACTAGCTTGGTTATAGAACAGTATGGATTTTATATTTGTTCTGATACTTTATATGCCTGAGAAAAAAAAAATCTAAATCAATTTTTATTTACTGATAAAATACAGAAAAAATGCATGTGAGATAATAATCTGAAAGTCATTAATAATGTTGTTTAGCATTTATGCCAATTTTTAAAGAACCATCTACTTTGTAAGCAGAAACAAAAGAAATCATTTGACTTTAGATATTAAGTAGAAAATTACCATGTATATTAGATAACTCTATTTGAATCATGCTTATAATTTTGAATTAAATTATGGAAGATATATTTTCCTCTGTCAAGATAATTTTACTTTATCTGAAAACAAAACAGATGAATTCAAAATTATTTTCTTTAGCTCAGAGAGGTTAAGAATTTTCAAAAAGTTGTTGAATTGGAAACCTTGTCAAATTGGAAGGATGTAAGATCAGGAATATTTTGAACACTGCAACTCCACCACACTTGTTGGCCTTCACATGGGCAAACTGTGCTATAAGACCTTGTTTTCAAAAGGCAGAGATAAGTTAAAGATTATACAGAAACCTACTACTAACAATTAGTTCAAGCAAAGAAGATTATTTGAATGAAGAAATGAGAAAAAGAAATCATCCTCAAAAGCCAAAATCTCAACAACAGGTCCAGGACTCAAATACACGTTATTTCCAATAGAATTTGACAAAACTAACTATGCTGCATATTACCCTGGGCACTTTTGTTAAGGTTCCCTTTCCAAGGACCAGATTGTAACATATTCAAAGCAATGCGAAAGATGCTAATTATCTACCACTGCATTCTTTTGGAAATGTTAAGTCTTCATCCTTCCAAGATGACTATCAAAGATAGCTAACAGCTACACCACATTTTCAAAGAGTGCTTTACAGCACATTCTGAATTATGTTGCATTGCTTTTCATGTTCAAGATTAACAGACTCCTTCCTGAAAGAATATGTCAGGAATTCTGAAACTGCCTTTAAATAATTCTGGGCTTTACCCTATGGTGTAGTCATGATTTACAACAAAAAAAGCATCATTACAGTTCACGTACTCTGTGTCTGATTTTTGTTTGCATCTTTGATGTATAGAAATTAATGTATAGATAACATCCCCAACAGGCAGGAGTGTGACAAGAGGACACGGCCACATGTTTAACTCGGGGAGACTGAACAGTCCTGAATTTCTATCTGGACAATGGAGAGAGATTGTAGTCTCCCCATTTCTCAGAGGAATTTAACTCCTTTCATTGCCTATGGGAGTCTGGCCTCATTAGTTTTGGAAATATTGTTGAAATAGGTCAGAATTCAATAAATATGACTGTGCAGACAGACATGTCTCCACTTTTAGAATTTATCTAAGACAGCTAATTCATTGGTACCTTTAGGGAATATCATTGTATCAGGAAGAGAGAATTCAGTATAAAAATCTCAAGAAAACTGGAAGGATTTATATCAACACAGGATTTACACTGTAGGATTTATAACAATTTTAGTGAGAAATACAAAAGACAGAACAGAATAAGTTAGAACTAACAACAAAATATTTGTTAAAATATTCATAATTCATAAAATATTAAAATATTCATAATTCATAATAGTTTTCAAACTAGGTATTTTTGTTCACATAAAACTTATTTTAAATAATAAAGAAGGAGGGAAATTTATGTAAAAAATAAAAATTTCTTTAAAATTAATGGGTGTCTCAGTGAAGTTTATGTCTTATTCCTCAGAAGTTAGAATTGTTTTATGGTCCCCACTCTAGTATTTTTAGAATGCACATAAGTATTTCAACAAAAAAGTTTGAAAAGAAAAGATCTTACCTATGACACGAATGTCCGTAACTGCATCAATCACATCTTCACCTGAGAGTCATCGATAGATTAATGTTGTCTGGAGGACTTTAGTATCCTGTAATGACAAGTTATAAATCATATGAAAAAGAAATCTATCATGTTCAGACAATAATAGCCCAAATTGGAATCCAGAACATTGTGTTCATCTACGCAGACACCTGTATCACATATATTATTACTATATTTTGGCATGAACTATATAGAAAAGGAAGTTGAAAGAAAATTAAGATTGTAATGTGAGAAAAATATATTCAAAACTTAGGTCTTGAGATTACATTACAGTAGTTGGTTTTTTTTGTGAGTGTGTGTTTTGTTTTTTTTTTTTTTATAACAACGGCTAAAGGAAAGTAAATTTAATATTTAAAAATAATAATAATAATTTTCATACATATTTTTACACATGTAAACCTTGATATCAAGTATCTCGAAGTCTTGTTGACTAGGCAGCAAATGTCATTCTACTACAATGGCAAAATTATTCTCCTGATACTGTTGTATATAAGAACATTTTCTCACTTCTAATACCAACTGACACCAAACAGATGTAGGTGAGAACTATTTTAAATGTAAGGGTAGGATACACTCAAATTAGTGCCTCTTAATTTCCTTACAAGGAAAATTCTATAGATACAAAGAACACAGTAACACTGTTTGATAGAGTAAATTTTCAGCTATAAAGTATGTCTTTTTTACACAGCCATCATCATTAGGTATGCATTTTTGTCAGCAATGGACAAGAGCCCACATGCCATGCTTGTAAAAATCTTCACCAGCAAAGGTGACCCATTGTTGCTACGGTCACTGCTGAAATGCATCACCAACAGCCATACTGTGCTCACACTCACTGTTTGGTCACCACAAATATTCAGCAAATGTCAACGAATGTCAGTGGGTGCAATATTTTCTACATGGAGGAATTCACTTCCACACGTGTGCATCATCCATACTTCTATGTCAGACGTCATTTTGTCAGACTGCTGTTCCACTGCCATCTTTCACATGACGCCCAAATGCAACATAATATTGATGGGAAAGTTCAGCCTCTTCTGCCATGTCAGCAACACCCACCTCCAACATCATGGGTCAAGTAGAACAAAATAGGAGGCAGTACTTTTGAAACAGACCTCAAATATATATTTACATAAACACTTTTCCTAATAGTGTGTGCTTGAAGAAAGAAAAGTAAGAGACTATATCTCTGCAGAGTTAAACTGATATAGCAGTCTCAAGTTCTTTTAATTCACATCTGAGATTTCATCATTGGTCTTTGACATTTAAGTGCTCCAACAATGAGCTCATTACATATTCTGGGATGAAATTCAGCATCTAATATATCTGTGCTGTACACACACATGGAAATTCAGTTCTGGGCTTAAGAAATCTTTCAAGATAAAAGTTTAGCTAAAGCTTCCATGTTTCATTAGAAAAAAAAATGTTTCAGTGGAAATGGATTTACTTCAATGAAAAATTAGTTTGTCAGAAGATTTACGGCCACTTCTAAAAATGAAGCTTTAACTTCTACTGATCTCAAACTACAAGAAACACTAATTAAATTTCATAACATTGTGCAGTTGAGGTTTGGCAAGAACTTATGTGAATTACTAACAAGCTCCTTTCTGGATTTTCAGAACAATGTTATGAATACAGTTCCTCTTGCATGGTCTTGAACAGTTAGTTGAAATTTTCACATCTTCAATGCTTTTTATTTCTTGTTACAGAACCACAGAATTATCTGAGTTAAAAGCATCTAGAAGAGTTAAAGCAGTCTAAAGGCTGCTTTAAGGTCTCCACAAAGCCTTCTTTTCAGGATGAACAGCTGCAGCTCTCTCAACTTGTCTTTGTAGGTAGGGAAGATACACCTTCCCTAGAAACATTTATGATTATTAGACTAATTCTGTAAGCCCAGAATAACAGAAATTTCAAAGTTCTGGAGCATCTCTTTTATGAAAGAATGTGAGGGAGATGGGCTTGTTTAGCTTGCAGAAGAGAAGGCTCTGAAGAAATCTCAGTGTCGTCTTGCAGTACTTGAAGGAAGCTTATGAGAAGAAAGGGGACCAACTTTTACACAGTATGATAGTGACAGAACAAGGGGGAATGGCTTTAAAGTAAAAGAAGGGAGATTTACTTTAGATACTAGGAAAAAATTCTTTAACTCAGAGGGTGGTGAGGCACTGGAATAGGCTGCTCAGAAAAGCTGTACATGCCCCACCTTTAGAAGTGCTCAAGGCTGGATTGGATTGGGTCCTGGGGAGCCTGATCTGGTAGGTGCCAACCAGCCCATGGTAGGCATTTGGACGTAGGTCATCTTTAAGGTCCTCTCCAATCTAAGCCATTATTTGATTCTGTGATTCTGTGATTGTAAGAGGATCATCCTGTTCTATTATGATAGATGTGGCACTGAAGGACATGGCTTGGGGTCATGGTGGTGATGGGTTGGATTGGAGAAATTGGTCTCTTCGAGGTCTTCTCCAAGTTTAATAATCCTATGATTCTACAAAATCATTAACAATATTTCAGAAGATATTTTTGGAAGGAATCTCTGGTTATCTTATCCAGACTCAGATGGTGTTCTACTTTAAAATCCTTTCAGTCCCAATTTCTTTCATGGTATATCTCCCCACAGATTTTGTTAATGGTTAATTTTAGTACTACACACAAATATGTCACAGATTATACATACAATTATTCAAGACTGTGAGGTATATTACATCACAGGGTTAAGAAGAAAAACAAATTGGATACTAAAACACAGAAGAAAATATTAAAAATTCTTGAGCAGGATTATTTAGTCCTTTAAATGTTGGATGCTCATTATCTCAGGATTCATGAAACATGCATCAAGTACAATTAAAAAATTCTAAAGACCATTTTTCAAAGTATTTTATGATTTTATCTATATTTCCAGAGAGCAATTTATATCCTGGGATTAGCTAATTTCCTACGAATACCTGCCTCTCTTCTTAGCTTATATGGCCATCCAAAGGCTGTTCTTTCCGTATATTTCCATTTACATTTAATAGGTAATTTTAATTATAAAAATTAAAGTAGGGCTTCATGTTTTAATGAACACATTTAATCTCACTTATTTCTCAGATTGATAACAGTAGATACATTTCATATAAGTACTGTTGTTTTTTTTCCAATTGTTCGGTTTTTTACCATTGTCAATTTGAATACTCCCAGCTATATAGATTAGGTTTTACAGAGTATTTTCTTATGTTATTTAACTGCCAGCTAATAAATATATACATTTTAATAAAATAAGATATTTATATACTCATATCTGAAATTAAAATTTGATTAAACAAAAGAAAAAAAAAGTATTAAGTATTTATTAAGTATTTAGAAAAAACAGTTTGTACTATTCTGGAAATTACATGAGTGGTGTTTCTTCTTCTGGTATTTTGGAAAAAGTATTTCCTTTCTTTCCATAATCATTGAAATAACTCCAAACAAACTGCTATGTAATTCATAGACATTTACAACTACTAAAAACAGTGCCACCCACAAAGAATACTGCTGCTGAATTATGCAAGAGCAAGCCACATATTTCAGGCTAAATGAGAAAAATGAGAGCAACATTGGATATTAATAGAATACATCAGGTTCAAAGGTCTGTAATTAATCTTGTCAGTATATAAAGGCCCTTTCCCTGCATGAAGCAAGCCAGCCTGTGTGCAGGAGTGCAATATCTTGGTGCCTCTCTCTTCTGTGAATGCAGAGCCAACCTTGAACTAATGGGATCTGAATCCATTAAAGTGATTGGACATGGTCTTAGTAAAGTTCTTGCATGCTATATCAGTTCCATAGGAGTATGAAATATTTACATCATTGTTTCATAGATTTTGTACAGGAAACAGGCAAATTGAATACATTTTTATTAGCTAAATTACAAAGAATAATACAGATATTTCTAGAAGATAATTCCTTCCTGATGTTGGTGGAAGCAGAAAAGTTTGCTCTGCAGACATTCACGGTGCATCTGATTGATGGATAGAAAAGGCAATGTAGTGCCCTTAAGTGCATTTCTGAAATAACATTGTCCTTTAGACAACAATTATAATAACATAATTGAATCCATTCCCTTCTAGAACCTGTTAACATTCAGGACTCATGTAGCAAAATTGACTGAAAATAAATTAAAATTGATTACTTTATTTTATTGGCTGTGACAAAAGTACAAATGCCACAAATGACAATGATGATCCTTACATAAATAAAAACTCCAGGAGAGCATGTTGCAAAGGCCTCTGCCATTAGCAAGTCTCTCTCCATTGAGATATTCACTGACAAATGCAACAGTGAGTATTCTTTAAGGAAGTTGATTGTAGTAATTAAAAAGTTTTCACAAAAGAAATATTCTGACTACAAATGTAAACATCTAGGTTAAGTTCCCCAGTGGGAACAGATAGGTGCCTTCAGATGACCATTCGTAATTATGATTTATTTATTAATTCAGTCAACAGCATGGGAACCTAAAAGATTAAGGTTTGGAAGGTATCAAGGCTTTGGTGATGGAAGGGAGACACGGCAAGTGCCAATTATATCACCTAAACTTGGCAAGCAGGGAATTTTTGTATTTAAAAAGTTCTTTGAATGAAGAATACAACTGAAAAATAAATAATAAACTCCTGCAGATGGTCTTGAAGTACACTGATTGTGCATAGCACTGTGCTCTACTGATCTTGGAACTGAACTTTTTCCCAGTTATATTCACAATACGTAATTACACTGCTTTGACTTTAAAGGTTATATATATGTATGTATATGTATATATATATATGTTACTTGAATTTAAGTCTTATTGCTCTGATGATTTTTTTTTCCCCCCTAGGGGGAAAAAAAAATCAAAAAAAAAAAAAAAAAAAAAAGAGAAGAATGACTGTGGTCTGTAAATCAAGGGATTCTTTTGTACAAAACATATATATGCATATTTCCATCAAACTCCCAATTCTATTAGAAGAAAAATAAGAAATTAGAAGAAAATTACTGAAAAGTATATTTGGAAATCAATATTCTGTTTCCTTAATTCCTTAAAACTTGATTTTCTAGTATAAAATTATGATGACAATAATATCTATGCATTTTGTCAGATTATAATCTTTTGACTGTATCTATTGCCCATTGCTGTTCTTCTCTAATCAAAGTTTACAAAGACTGAAATCATTACCAAAGCTACAAATTTAAAAGTACGCTTGGACATCCCATAAGTGCATTCTGGACATGGCAGAACTTGGACATACTTCTTAGTGTTTCATTTATTTTATTTATTTATTTATTTTGAATTTTTCAGCAGCAAAAAAAAGCTAACTAAGACATTCAGTTTCCCTCATAAAAATATACATATATTTGGATTCAGTGAAACAACATAAGAGCATGTTCAAGAACAGTGCAAGGCAGAGGAATATATATATATATATATTTAAGATTAGTAACTAGGAAGACTAGTAGAATTACAACTAGGTAGAATTAGACTTTCCCAGTCCCCTAAATTTTCATTTAAAGTTAACATTTTTACCCAATCCCAATGACAACTTTGTTCTTTGAGCATTTAATAAATGATCTGAGACAAAATTAATCTTTTAGTAGAGGTCTTCTATGAGTTCCAAACTTCGGGACTGCCAACCTTGTAGAAAATATTTATTTTTAAATTTCTCCTTTGCTTTCAAAATGAAATATTAGAAAGAATGGAAACATATGTTCTAAGGTGACAATTTCCCCAGCTCTGATAGAGAGAATAAAGTGAAAAGTGAAAAAGATAAGTAATTACCACTGCCTCTTTCTAGCTTTAGGAGCAGGTTCTGAAAATATTACTTAGTGCTTGATCAGGTACAGGAAGCCTATGACTCTTGTATGTACAAATATTGAGATTAGTCTCATAATTTTGTAAGCAATGACAAATTCCTAAACAAAGATTAGAACTGAATCTTGAGTTGATTCTCTTGCTCACTCACAGTGATTTCAGTGGCTTTGTAATTCCAGGCACTTTGACTCCTTGATCTGGCCCCATTTCCTCAGTACTAACAAATGGAAACTAAAGTAATGAGTGAGAAAATTCTCAGATTTTACATCAAGAACATTCAGTTATCATCAAGTGCACTTCTGTGGAAACAGTGAAAGGAAAGAGAGAGATGGAACAGTCAAGGGACAATAAGACTCTGTGTTCTTAGCAGCTTCGATGTAATCCAACTGTTCTTCAGCAAACACTTCAGTTTGCCAACAATTCTCAAGCAGTTACTAGTATTCTCGAGTTCAAAAGTAAAAGCCTGCATATAAAGAGAGTCATGCAAGTATTAAAGTGATGTCAGAGACCTCACATTTGTCTGAGATGCCCAAATGCATTATCAAATGCTCTCCAAGCCTTGAAATCATTTTCTTCTTTATTTTGTGGGAAAGGTTTTAATGGCCAAATTCCTTGCTTCCACAAACATGTTTAATAGCTTCTGAGTTTCTGAACACACAAAAATATACTTAATGACCTAAGACAGCAATATAAATAACAATTTTAAACTTTAGCTTGTTCTGTAATGTTCCTTAGTAATTTAACCAAAATCTCTCTTTACTTCATTAATTATTAAATGCACGCATTTTCCTTACAACTTGGAATCTTACTGATCAATTCTATGCAGAAACTAAAGATGTAAAGAATTTGTCTGTAGAATTTGTGTGTAACTGTCATGGGTAAGAGGGGCAGGGGTGTATTGCCCCCCTGTCACGGGCATAGATTAATCTAGTTAACGCCGTGACAGTAGCAATAAAAAGAAGTTATCAAGTGTAAAGCAGAGTAGTTCTTTTAAATTATAAGCATTTCCTGGTAAGATTGTGCACTCACCACTGATGACCAAGGAACCTTATGAGTGTGAATAGGTGAAGTCTGACTTAGAGAACTGCAATTCTGCAACCAGTGCATGAAATGTGTTAGTATGGCACAAGGGAATGTTAAATATATGTTCAGCATAAGAATTCAAAGCTAAAAGTATGAAACAAGTCCTTCTCTGAGGCTGACTTTGCTTTTTATTCATATAGGAGGATTGCAGAGAAATGGGCCTTAAAGCATACATAAAATTAATTTTTGAACAGAGTCATTCTGAAAAGGATATAGGCATCATTTTGTAGAGTTGTAGAATGGTTTTGCAAAGTGAACAAAGTGAATCTGTTTTTCTGGCCAGTACCATGGGTCTGAGCAGTTTCACTGAAGTTTGTTAAGCCCCTAATACAAAGCAGGATGGCCACTGTTTTACCACACACCATTTATATAATGTGCTTTTATTTATTATACAAGTAACCATTGGAGAAAAAAACAAACGAAGCAACACTACAGTTAGTGTCCCTCACATCCATGAATTACACCTGTTCCAATTATAGACTTGAATAACAGGGTAGTTTAATTACACCTGTTCCAATTATAGACTTGAATAACAGGGTAGTTTATATATACTTTTGTTGGGAAAAGAGATGAAAAGAGAACCTGAGGTTCACACAACGCGGTTTCTCCATCAGCTTCTGGAGTACTGGCGTAATTACTACTCATAGTCTATTAGACATTACTCATTACTACTTCATAGTTGAGCATTTTTATAAGAATGATACATTCAGCAGTGTCATATGTTTGCCTTAAAAATGTTTCTTTAGCCAATATAAAGGATAAAGATTGGAGGAAAGAATTAGAAAAAGACGATATGTAATGTAGACAATGTCCCTTCCTGACTATTGATCTTCTCTTTCCCAACTACTCCTCAGTTTACTTGAATGGGGACAAAAATATTTTAATTTCATAAAGATTTCTTAACTATTGTGTTTCCTCTTCATAATCAGAGGACTTCCCAGGCAACTCCATATGGATTAACCTAAGGGATGTGAACTAATGTTTATACCTTACTTATACCCTAAGCATTCTTTGAATTCGCAGCCCCATTCTGCCAGGCAGTGAACAAATACACAGTTGGAGATTCCTCTTCACCCAGAAACTGTATTCTCCAGACAGAGAAATGAAAGCATCAATGTATCATACTACAATTATTGTCACAGAGTAACTTAACTCAATTGTGGAATTGGAACAACAAAAGAAAAAAGTACCAGATCAGATAGAAAGATGTACACTTCACTAGGATGTGTAATAGAGGGCATATACTACAGAATGCTCTAAGCTGGTGTTGCTATGCTATGATACTTTTCTACACACATTCATTCAGCCTCTTGTGTATGTACCAAAATTTCCTGAGCCTCAGGTGGTGTTTTGTGCTTAATAGTCTTGGGTCAATTTTTTTCTTTTGCAAATTTGTCCAAATGAATTATTTTAAATCACACATAGCCTTTAGAAATATGTGCTGCTGAAACCTGTGTGAGTACTAAATAAACTAACCAACTCTGCTGTACGTATCTGAGAGCTGTACTATGCTGGTACAGAACTTTCAGTGCTCTAACATTACTCTGAAATTCAATACAAGACTGCCTGCAGGGAACTCTTTTTTTTCCTTTTCCTCAAGTGTCTGAATTTCTTATCATTATGTTATGCAAAACACCTCCTCGATATGATGTTAAAGTCAAGGATCGCAGTTTTAGTGTAGCTGGTGTCAAACCTTTTGATATCTGGAAGACTTCCCAATTTATACATCTGCTCATCTAATCTAGATTTTTTGTGAATAAGGTTTCACTGGGATGTTACAAGGATGATTAGGAATCTTAATGTCAATACTACAGCACTTTTACCCTCTGTCAAACCGCAATGGGCCATACTTTAAGGAAAATCAGGCAGATGGTTGGATGGTCAAAAAACGTGATGAAACATATCTTCTTGATATTTGCAGTTTAACATGTGCTGGTGTTTATCCATCTGTAGAACAAGCCACCTGCCAGTTGTTTGAGTGATATGACTGGCTAAGCACTGCTAAGCACTCAGTAATAATGACAACAACACTGCCAGAAAGAAAGTTGTGTACGAGCTATGCACACTGATGGCTTTTGCAAAGAAAAAGTGCAAATTACAACTCAGAAGAAAGCAATCTTGTGTTGCCAGAATATTTATTCATGGTGTGCATTATCTGCACAATTCAGAAACACATATACTTCTACTATATTACAAAATTTGCTGACATGATGTAGAAAAGGCTATAATACTATGGTGTTCGTATACTCCCTTCATTACTATGCTGAGGCAGAAGCACATGCATATATTTTCAAAACTAGTTATATAGCTGATTGTCAGCAATTCATTCCCCAGCAGTTCTCTTGCATACCCTTCATTCAATTAACCCCAGAGTCATCAAAATTTGGAAGGAAATGTGAAAATAAAATCTTGCGGCATGCAGAGGAAGAAAATATCAGCTAGTAATATATATGTCTAGGGCAGTAATGATGCCTCAATAGAAAGACCAACTGTCCTCAAATAGTAAATGGACTTGTGACATTAGGTAATACTCCTCGTTCTAACGTAGATTAGGTATCAGTACAAGCCTTTAGAAATCCTCCCAGTTCCTGTTTTGCAGAGAATTCAGCAAATTCTCTCTGTGTTCTGTATGAGTGAACTTTGCAACTTTAAACACATGAACCATTTCCATTTCTATGAATAAAACTATCTGTATTCATAGAAGTGGAAGCTTTTTTACCTTCAGACACTGCCCCTCAATATTTCAACAGTATGAATGCTATTGTTGTGATTTTGGAGGTTGGAACCCAAAGATGTTTGAGGTCCCTTCCAACCCAAGCCCTTCTGTGATTCTGTAGTCCTAGAAGTTGTGAAATGGCTAACTGAGATGTAATCAAGAGTTCAGTTTTAGTTGTTTTACTTGTTTGTCTGTTTTTGAGTAGGCTGTGCATAGTGATTTTAATATCTTCCCGCATGAGATCTAGCAAAGCATATTAGCATGAGTAGGCAAAATTCTGATTTACTCTTCTGAATTTAGCTAGTTTTATACCCATTTTAGAAAGTTATATCCCACAGTCCTGCAGCATGGTCTAAGATCCTTAGAATAGAGTATAAAAAAAAATGAAAATTGCTTTTTAGAGGCATCTAAATGCAATGCAAGTATTTATAGGCTGACCCCCACTGATAAACCTGGCACAAATTTCCTTACCAGATTAGACTGATGATAATATGAGCACTACCACTCTTCACCTATTCTTTCCTTAGAATAAAGACATGAGAACGGAGAAAGAAAAATGCCCAAGAAACATGAATTTGTAAAAGTTAACTTATTTCATAGCATTCTGCAAAAAAGATGTTATGGCTTCTCCAGCAACATCAAATCAAACAAAACGAATAGAAGCTCATTTTGATTTGCAGTCCTATATACTTTGTTAAATACAGATGCCTTGTGTCAAGAGTGCAAACTGCTGAGGGAGAAAGCTCACAACACATTTGAATGAAATTTGGAGAAACAAGGAAAAGGGAAAATGCACATAGAGAATAATAATAATAATAATGATAATAATAATACAGGAGCCCTGCATTATAAGCTCTGCCCAATCTTGTAGAGAACTTTCTTAGATGTAATTCTCTACCAGTAGTTTCTTTTCTAAACCTTACTATATTACCAGACTCAATGTCACCATTCAGGATGTTATAATATTTTAAACCTATGCTGCTGGTTTTACTTAGCTTTCTGAATTCAGGAGTGTGGGGGAGAAATCTTGATTACATTGCCAGGTTTATTGCAGTGTAGAGGTCCATGAGACACATAAAGGATGCAGCTACTTTGTTTCTTTTACTCTCAGTTTTAAGTCTTTCCTGCCAAAATGTGAGAGCAGAATAGCAGCTGCTAGATCTTCCCAGTCAGTGGGAAGACTGCACTTTCATTCTGCACATGCCTGTTATCAAATGTGTGACTTGGTGCATTTTATGCTTTGCAGATCTAACCACTGCAAACATGTCTTGAATAGTTTTTGACAAGTTTTGTAACTCAGTGGAGAGGTCTTTAGTTACCAGAAATTTCCATATTTGTTAGCTCTACCCAGTCCTAGTAGACTCCTCCAAATAAAAAGAAAATTATCCAGGGTTGATCTGCTGCCTGCTAAACTGTGGGCCACATCAGCCTGAAAGAATAAAGATGTAATTCTCTGAAATGAGAATCTTAAAATGAAAATGCAGTAATACTAGTTCACTGAAATAATATTGTGCCTCTATTACAAATAGAAAAACATTGGGAAAAATTGTCATGGCTTGAGCACTGTCCTGGAGAACAGTGGTTGAGGTCTGTATGAGTCCACACCGTTATTTTTTTAACTTTTTTTTCTTTTTTTTTCCTTTTCTCTTTCTTTTTCTTTTTTTTCTTTTTTTTTTTTTTTTTCACTAGAGATGCTGAGATAAGCCTCCAGTTTTGACAATCTTGCAAATATACAGAAGTCAATATTCAAGTGAGATTCTCCAATATAATTACCTTATAAATAATGAACATGAAAGTACCTCCAAGAAAAAGAAAATAAAAAGAAACATTATTTATTCATTCTCTGCTGTCCAACTTCCCACAAAGATATTTATTTATTTATTTATTTATTTATTTATTTATTTATTTATTTATTTATTTATTCTTGTGTAGGGATGAGTACTATTTACCCAGCCTGGTGCAGGGAAAGCACCAAATGGAATATTCACAGCACTGGGAGGAAAGGAAAGAGTGTTGGGAGTAAAATATGATACTGATATGAAGACTGTTCACAGAACATGATATTTTAGTTGTCCAGGCTCTGGAGCAGGGTTGACTTGTGCTGTCTCATCACAAACAGAGCATTCCTTCTTATGAAAATATCGCCTATCTCACATGGAAGAGTTATCAAACTGTGAAATGGATGAGGTTGAGGTGTCTGGGAAATGATCTGTTATCTTACAACTTTTCTGCAGCTGTTTTATTTGTGTATTGTCAAAGAAAGTGTTTGTGAAAAGCAAACACATTTCTTTCCCTCCAAAAATTTGATATTAGAACAAAAAAAAAAAAAAAAGAAAAGAAAAGAAACCAAAACAAACAACCACAAAAAAAAAAACACGAAAATGTTTTTCACAAAGAAGTGAGAAGTCTTAGAGACATTTCTGAGACTTGCAGTGTTATTTTTTGAGTATTTTTTGAGTGTGAGTATTGAGTATGATTTTTTTCCCCATTAAAGTTGGCCAAGTAGAATGGAGACACATTTTTAATGACAGATATTGCCTCTTCAGTGTGGTATAGCCAGAAATGAAACATCAATGATAAATAAATAAATACATAAAAAAATAAAAAGGAAGGAGAGTGGAAAAGAAGAGATTTTGAATCGGCTGGAAATTTGAGAGAAGGAGCAATTTTGGGGACATCCCCTGGCCCAGGAGACCAACAGTAACAACAACAACAAAAGTGATGGCAGTGAACTAGCACTTTGAAGCATGTGTTAGAAGCAGTTTAGTTTAAAATGAGAGAATGGGAAGGTTACTGTAAGGGTGAATGCAGCTTTTGCATCAGGTGTTTTAAAACAGAAAGTGTTGCCGTTATGAGAAAGCAGAAGTGATGCTGGGATGGAGGGACATAAGCACAGTGGGAAGGAAGAGATACAGAAATTGTTCACATGCCTGAAGAAGTACAAAGGATGAATACTAAGAATAACAACAAATCCAATTTTAATTGTGCAGAAGCCAATTGTATTTACAGCTCTATTGAGTCTGAAAGATGAAAGTTATTAGGAAAGGCTGTCTGGTGAGGTAATTATGGATATGAGTACACAGATGTGTGCATTTGGTCCTTGGTGGATAAATCTATATGTATAATCCAAACTAGACAGTAGTTATAGTCCAATGTCATCCACACCATAAAATTTTTAACATAAATATATATGTGCTTACACACAAACTCCCATAGATAAGCAGGTGTTAAATGTTACCCAGACTGTTCAGTTTCTTGGTTACTGGCTTAGCTCCCCTGGATCCTCTGGTAACCAGCTTTAACTGCAGTGCCACTTCCAGACACACACACTCTAGTCTCCCTGACTACATCATCTACTCACCAGGTAGTCCATCTTCATCTTTGTTAGTGATAACCTCCCCACACAATTGCTCCAACTGATGGCACTATGAACCCAAGGACTACTGTGACTCAGGGTCCCAGTTCTATTGCTTTTCTTGAAGTCACTTGAACTCACTCAAATCTCTTCATCTATTGACATCACAGACAGACTGGCTTCTGCTCTAATACCAGCTGCTGCACACAGACTGTTGTATACACACATAGATACAGAGTAAGATGCTCCTCATGCAAAATAGGTAGACAGAATCTGAATTAGAAGATAAGACAGCACTAATAACCACAGGGTGCAACCAGACAAGAGTCCTTTTTGTTGCTTTCTTTCTCTTTTCTCCCATATTAATTTCTTTACAATTTATTTCCCATCCTTAGCTCTTCCATTAGTACATAAACTCTGTGTAATAGAATACACAGAATTATTATAGATTAAATTCTGTAAGAGAAAAGTTGTGTTTTGTGTATATACCAACAAGCAGAACTAGATTTCAGGTCTTAAACATCAGCTATAAGGGGAAAAAATAACAGCTAAATGGAGCAGGTAAGAAAATGTGAGCATATGGATTTATTCAAAGAGCTTCTTTTAAGGTTCTAAAAGAAAGTAGAGCATTTAAAATAATGAGAATATATATATATATATTCCTAGTGCTTTTAGTTTTGTTTGTTTACTGCTTTCACAAACGACTCCAAAGATCTTAGCAATGGAAACTAATTGGAGAAGGTTCTGTGCCCGTGTCCAGTTTTGTTTATAATTACTGGAGTCACTGATTCAGCATGAAACAGCTCCTACTTAATCTATCTGATTAAAAAGGGCACTTTCTCTTGCTGTACTCATTGGTGCGGAAATGAATTGCTCACTGTCATGCACCAGGCTGTTGCTTTCATTTGATAAACCAAAAAATTAGACAAATTTAGTTAAGGAGTCTTGAGGACTCTTCAGTCTCTTTTCTCATGAGGTGAAACACTGCACAGATTATGAGTGCTCCTTTTATTTTTTTTTTCTTTTTATTGCATGAATTGGTGGGACTGTCAGACTGAACTGTATTTCTCTCTGCCAGTTCTTGGAAACTACGATGTTCCTTAACGGAAAGGAGGATGCAAATTACATTGTATTAGAGAAAAACTCAATGCAGAATGCAAGTCAATACTTCACTCACTGGATATCCCTTCATTCATAATGAAAATAGGAAGTGTGGAGCTAGAGGACTTTAAGTATTAATTGTTTGAGTTTTGAATGCGACAAAAGGCAAGGGCATGATGGAGATTTGCAAGGATGAGAGTGATTATGATGGGCAAAATCCTGATGTACGTAGACTCTGATGGAAGCTAAAAGGTTTTTGCTAAGCTCTACATTAGAAATCACAAAAGCTATAATAAACCTATTTCTTAGTAACTGTGCACTTATGGGCTGATCTTGGGATTCTGAAATCCTTGACATACAATAGAACCATGTGTCATTAATGTTTTGCTCTTTACTATGCTCCCAGCTCTATCACACATCTCTCAGAAACACAAAGCACAAGGCTGGTACTGCACAGCAGCTTTCAGTGTAACTCAAAATAAATGAGAGAAAAGTATTGTATAGATCAAAATAGCTGCCATTAACTCAAGTAGATAGATATACAGTATTATATCATGGCAATGACTGCTTTTGTACATTTTTGAAATGTGAAATAGGTGACTAGGCAGAAGTGAGAAGATAAAAAAAAAGTAAAAGAAAAAAAAATGCTTACATCTTGTTATTTCTTTATTATTATTATTATTATTATTATTATTATTGTTATTATTTTCTGAAGAGTAAAGGAATAGAGGTAAGTGGAACAGAAAAACTGTAGAGATTATAGCCAATTTTAACTATCAATTTCAAGTTCTACAAAAAGATCTCTGACATGTTATAGTGATCTTCTTGTACTTGAAGGAACTCTACAAGAAAGATAGGGGAAGACCCTTTATCAGAGTGTAGTGACAGTATAGAGATGCTGACTGTCAAAGGTAGTGAGGTACTAGCACTAGTTGCTCAAAGAAGCTGTGAATGCTCAATCCCTTGAATTGCTCAGTCAGGTTGGATGAGGCTTTAAGCAGAGTGATCTACTGGTAGGCTTCCCTGTCTGTGGTAAAGAGTTGGAAATAGGTCTTCTTTAAAGTCTCTTCCAATGCAAAGCAGTCTATTAATCAATGATTATACTTTTTTCTGCTTGTTTATTTGATTTTCCTCTATGAAGAAGCAGAAAAGATGTCCTTGTTTACGAATTAACAGATTTTTTGTTTTTTACAAGGAAACAGTTGCAAATTCCATTCCCCCTTATTTCTAACACTTTCCCAAGAAGTAGCAAATTGTGACCTCCATACCTAAAAATCAGTAATTGCAGGTAAAAGAAAAATGGGTGCTATAGAAGTCCACACAAAGCAAGAGTACTTTAATTTTAGGACATGAACTACATGTTGTACAGATGTAGGACTTAGTTGACATTCCAAGTTTGGTGTGGAAAGGAGGATTTTTTTGGCACAATACTTGAGTCTTGAGCATTATTTGATAAATCACCTTCTCTCCCTAAAATAAAAGGTCTTGTCTTAACTTCAAAGACTCAGTTTACTCCAGTGTGTCAAATGCACTTAGAATATCACCTCTTTCTTCAAGCAGCTTATCAGCATCCTGGACATGGATTCCTGGAGACAAGAAGTCTGAAATATTCAAGATGAGTTGTTTTTGAAGAAAACTAAAATTCAGGCTTTCTAGGAACTGCATGCATGTATGTCGCCTGTGAGGTAGGATGATCACCAGACAGACCACCAAGTTGAGCTCCTATGACACCAGTCTAAGCAGCTGTCACATTTTCCATCAAACAGTGGCTAGTAACACAGGGAGATATATATAAAGCAGATAATTCTCTTCCAATCACTCAAAACTTTCATTCTCACTCTGAAATAATTTTTTTCCAAAAGGTTTTGATTATTATTTTTTTCATTTTGTATACTTTGCCGAATAACATGATTGCATACATAAATCCCAGCAATTTGATTGGCTACTATTAGCCACTTTTCATTCCCTTGGAAAGGCACTCCAGGTGTGAAAAATCTCCTCCTTGCAAAGTATTTTCTGATTTGTTCTGTGAATACGTCTTCCATGATTTTGACAAGCTTCAGTTTATTTACAGGGTTGAATGAAAGTGAGAGGGCTTTATTTCTTTTACTGTCCCCCCCAAAATGGCTTTTCCACTTATCCTAGAAGGATTTACACAAGCTAGATCCAAACCATTTTTCCACAATCTATCTGTTCAGTCTTTGGAGATCCTTTCTGAGATAGCACCATTAGCTAAGTTTTCTTTCTTCACCCTCATTTATCTCTATTGGCCTTTGTTCTGTAATGAACAAATCTCCTATTTGTACTCTTCACATCTCTAGTAGGGATGTCATACCATCCCAACAACACGTCATGTCATACATGAAAGTCATGTTTGATATTTTCATCCAGATATTTGTAGGCACTTCTGGGTGGCTGCAGTTCTTTCTCATAAGATGAAGAAAAGCTATCACAGCTGGATGTTCTATTTTTAATTGGGTAAGAGAAAGAAATGTTCATAGCTTCTAAAACACCAGGAGATACCAGTTCTTTATACTGTCCCAAGTCCGTGTCCGTTGTGACATTAGCAACAAGATGTGGAGTTGTATAACCTCAGGTTCGCTGATGGCTGGACTAGATGATCTTACAGGTGTTTTCCAACCTTCATGATTTTATGGTTCCAACTTATTCCTTCGTTACAGGAGGGATCTTTCCTCTAAGGGCTCTCCTTACACATCCTTGAGGGCAATAAAGCCAAGTGAGTTTTCTGTAGCAATCTCGTGGATCTCTACTGCACAGAATCACATTTTTTGATCTGTTTTCAGGGCAAACTTGACTTTTAGACTTTCTGAGTTCCACTGAAAATCAATTATACTGCCTAATGAGCAATTCAAAGATGAATTTGAGCCTCTGAGGAAAAAATGATCCCTAACTAATTAACCTACAACCATTATCATGGTTTGACAGTTTAGCAAGACATAGTTTGCAATGAAGATCCAAATATATAAACATTTGTTAAACTTTCCCTTGTTGGTTAAAAGTATATTCTCTGGTAACAGCATCCTCCCAAAATGAGTGCTGAAATGTACCAGGATACCCTGATGAAAAGCAAGCATTCATCTCATAAAACACCTGGTGACAGAATGGCAACTGCCAAAGCAATTAG
This sequence comes from Perdix hodgsoniae, assembly GCA_035772895.1. Lineage (NCBI taxonomy): Eukaryota > Metazoa > Chordata > Aves > Galliformes > Phasianidae > Perdix > Perdix hodgsoniae. The sequence goes on along the minus strand of JAPSGF010000266.1, from coordinate 31,082 downwards.
CAAATAGAGCTTTGAGGTTTCATTTTCTTTGGTGTATTCAATAGTATTTATTAACAGGACATCTCAGTCAGAGTTACAATTTTAAAAACAGTGGTTATCACTTAAGTTAAGCATTTTTGTGTTCACAGCCTTGTAACACAGTACAGCACAAGTTTGAGCAAATTTGAACCTTACCACTCCTAACAGGAAATCTGCCTTCTCTGCACATGTACAGTATTCAGCAATAGGGCAATGAAGAGTAATATCTATATCCAGATTCATCTATTTAACAGTAATTACATACCCATGAGAAAACTCAGCAAACGGAAGAAGAATCACTGAGAGTATCAGTCAAAAACTATGTTGCTGCAGGAAGTCTTTTCACCAGTAAAACCCAATTCTGAAAAAATGTACCCTTTTCACCCTTATGGTCTGGAGGAAATCTGTATGTTAAAGATGTAGAGGAGGAGGCAAGAAATAGTACTTTCAAAATGATAAAGTTGGATGTTTCGTGTGGCAAATAGAATGGGGCAAGAAGCACTGTCTTAGTAGAATCATTTTTGATGACTGATCTTTTCAAAAATAGTTTGAAAAAAATAACTGCAAAATATTGTTAATGCTTCTTTTTTATGTCAACAGCTAACTTCCTTAAAAGTGCTACATGCTAAGGCTTCAGAAAAATACTTTTGACTATTACTCATATTAACCTTCCAAAGAGTTCCTCTCTACAGGAGCTTCCACAATTCACATTCAGATTCATCACTTACTTTTTCAGTTTTGACTATACTGTTCAAAACAGAATTACTGTGTTTTAATTGACACAGATGAGGATACAATTTGAAGCTGTTAAATACTCTGTGAGTGCTCAGTATGCAAATTGAACACTAGTAACCTATGTTCTTAATATATTTAATTTCTCAAGTTCATTTGTTTCTAAATTGGTTGTGGGCATGTACGGTTCAGAATATTTCTGCTGTCCCTATTCAACAATACTCCATCATGTAGAAATTCAAAAATTCTAAACTTTTGAGAAATCTAGCTTTATTTTTTATTTATTTACTTAGCTTTATTTTTTTTTCTTGCCTTTTAAATTGTGTTTTTTCCTGAAAGTTCTCCCAGTTCTCAGCTGTAACTTTTTTCTTCATTTAGTTGACAAGTGAGCGCCTCCTAAAAAAGACATTCTGAGCTTAACTTTGATTCTACAAGTACTTTTTGTTGTATCTCATGTCAAAACAGTCTTAAAAACTCTGTCTCACTCTGTTTCTCTCTGAGCCTGGACAATAATAGAAGAAATAAAAGTTTTTATTCCAATTCAGTCATAAAACAATGGTTCAGGTCTTTCCAAGCTGTTCAGATGTAGTCCTTAGAGTGGAAATAATGCATAAAAATAGAATCATAGAATTATAAAATCATTAAGATCATGATTAAGATCATATCCAACTCCAACTCATTGCTACCATGCCCACTAACCATGTCCCTCTGTGCCACATCTTCAAGGTTCTTAAACACTTTCAGAAATGGTACTTGGGAGTTGGAACATGATGATCCTTGAGGTCCCTTCCAACCCAAGCCATCCTATGATTCTCTAACCGTGATTTCACCACCTCCCTGGGCATCCTATTCCAGTGCATTACCAGTCTTTCAGAGAAGAATTTGCCCCTAATATCCAACTTGAACTTCCACTGGCACAACTTAAGTCCATTACCTCTTATTCTATTGCTGCTACAGAGGAGAAGTGACCGATCCTCACCTCACCACATCCTCCTTTCAGGGAACTTTAGAGAGTAATAAAGTCTCCTCTGAGCCTCCTCATCAACATCAACAAACACCCCCAGATCCTTTTCCTCCGTGCAGCATTCCAGCCACTCTGCCCCAGACCTTTAGCACTGCCTGGGGTTTTTGTGACCAAAGTGCAGCACAGAGCACTTGGTCTTGTGGAACTTCATCCCCTTGGCCTCAGGCCATTAATGCAGTATGCCTAGATTCTTCTGTAGGGCCTTCCTACCCTCAGGCAGATCAATACTTCCTTCCTAGTATTATCTGCAAACTTGCTGAGAGTGCACTTATTCATCTCACATTGATCATCAGTAAAAATATTAAACAAGGCAGCACCCCAAAACTGACCCTTGGGGAACACAACTCATGACTGGTCACCAGCTGGATTTAAATCCATTCACCACCACTCTCTGGGCCCATCCCTCTAGCCAGCTTTTTATCCAATGAAGAGTACACTTGTCCAGGGAAGGGCTGCCAACTTCACCAGCAGAATACTGTTGGAGACAAAGACTTTCCTGAAGTCCAGATATACTATATCAACACCTTTCCTTCATCCAGCAGGGGGGTCTCTTGTTCATAGAAGTATATCGCATTGGTCAAGCACTTGCCTTTCATGATCCAATAGAGGCTATGACGGACAGGCAATAAAGGAATTATCTTTCTATTCAAAAATGCATTTTTTGAAAACTGTTAATAGCTTTGGAAAGATCTGAAGCTTGACAGTTTTAGACTTTAATTTACACAACTGAAACTGATTTGAATTTTCTTGACTGTTTGAAAATAATAGATAATTTATCAATAATGATGATGATAATAAAAAAATAAAATATTTTGATACTCTTAATCCCCATTTATCTTACACGCATAAGCTTGAAGTAATCTACCCGTATAATAGTTTACTAATGTATCTTTATCCACAGCTTTTTGATGCAATAGTTCCAGATATAAACATTTAAAATAGTTATACAAATTCCATTTTGAATTCACAAGTTTTTCCCCCAAGAATTGAAAAGGGAGAGTTGAGAAAGGAAAAAGGAAACAATAAGAATAACAGAAAGACTGTTAATACTATTTTACAAGACTATTAAATTCAAATAAAATATTTACGGAAGATAAGCAATGCTTTTGGTACACTACGCAATTTACATTACAAGTAGGAACAACTAATCTTCCACACACTCTGGTTTATAACAGCAAGGCATGCACACACCAATGGAAGGGAACGACGATTTCATTATGAAACTATTTAAAAATAAATGTGTGAATATAAATGATCTATTTGTATCCAGGCTCCAGTAGATTTAAATGAAAGCCAAAAAGCAAGATGGTGTTGAACAATATTGCTTTCACAAATTGATTTATGTAGGGATTTGGTACTAGAGTTTTTCCCAACTTATGAATCCTGCATGAAAACAACATTCTTAACCTAACAGCAATGAATATTTCTGCTTACTTAAATGGCTACTTACTTAATTCTGGTTTTAACAGTATGCTGATACCAATTAAGCACAAGTGCACATTAACTGCTTTATAGAGGCTATTAGATTTTCTTTTCCAGTTGGTAGCTCAAGACAAATAGCCAGACTGTTGTTATAAAGACTGCTGTGTGAGTACAAGATTTTTCAGCTTACTGACAATTTGGAGCAAGTGAGAAGAAAACGATTTTTGTTGACATAAACCTATGGCAAGCTGACATGAATATCAAACACCAAATTTAAATATAAATTACTGCAAAAATGCCAACATTATGTCTGTATGACCTGAGAAATGTTGATTTTAGGCAGTCCTTGATTGAAAGAAAAAAAGAAAGAAAACACTCTCTTAAAAACAGACATTCTAGGCCAAAGGAAAAAAAAAGTCCAAAAATAAAAAAAAAAGAAAGTGTCCATTTCTATTTTTGCTTTGTTTCTCTTGTCTTTATCAATAAAATAAAACTATAACAAAATGAAGTAGATAATCAGAATATTGTAGAAATTAATGAAGTCTAATTTTTGAATTAAATTTTACAATATACGTCTTCATCAGTTGATACAAGCAAACAAGTGCACAGATTGCACATTATATATATATATATAAATATAAACAGATATATTTATACATATCTGTACATATACATATTGTATAAGTTCAAGTATCTATATGTTCTACAACCAAAAATGTTTTGGGTTTTTTTGTTTCTCATCTATGATTTAAGTGTAGAGAGTTCTTAGTCAACCTGGCTTTCACTCTTTATCAAGCAAGAGTCCAAGACCCCACAGTTAAGAACATTTTCTTTGCCAAGTTAATTCTATCTGCTCTATGGGACTGACTTGCTCAATATCCTGTTTGAGTGTTTACGTAGGAAGAGATCGTACATTGTGCTCTGGACACAATATAAAGCTTCTATATTTTGTTTATTAGACATATGTTCAAACTGTTGGAAGCTACCCAGAGTCTCACTATATTCAGAACTCTGCTCTTGTTTAAAACTATAATGTTTTGCTGACAGACTGCTGTTGTACAACAGTGACCCAGATGTGTATCCAAAGATCTTTACAGTCACGCATATGAGCCTCTAACATTTGAGCTAACAACCACTTTCCAAATACGGCCAAGACTCTGAAAGCCAAAAATGGACAAGGTTGGCATTTTTCCTATCTTATTCTATCACTGCCTTTTGGATCATCTTCTAGAAAAGCAAACCAGTCAAAGTCTCCTAGCATTGTTTTAAAATTTGTATCTCTCAAATACCTGTAGAAGATGATTACATTCACTACATGTCTACTTTAGTCATTATCTGATTTTTTAAATGCTAATACTTTACCTGTAATACACATTTTCCATTTGAACTCTTTACTACTACAGCTAGTGAAATTAGTCAGAAATTAAACTTTATAGGCTCTGACATAAATTTCTTCTCAGTCCAAACTGTGAAAAATGTAAGACTTGTATGGAAAATACAACATACATACACTTCCTGTGAATTATCATTTATTATAGGAACATGTACTTTTTCTTAGCCAGAACTGGCTACTCCTTGCCAAGAATTTATCATTCTAGTTTTGTGGACTAAATTCAACCAAATTCCATGAACGAAAGAGCCCTACTAGGAAGATCTTCTTCCAGAATCTTCCTGTATTCACCAAAACACATATTCTGCTCCATCTGTAAGCAAGAACTCTTTCCCAGAGCTACAGTGAATATTGTAATGAAAAGGATTTTTTTTTTCTATTAGTGTATGCATAGTTTCCTATTGTTTGCTGCCAACTAAAAAAATGAACATACAGCAAAAACTGTATGGATTAGAAAAGGGTATAATTGACCTCTTTATTTGTGTAAATGAATGGTTGTCTGGCTATAGGGAAGAGATAAACTATACAGGAAGAGGCAAACTATGCTGGAATTCATTTTCACCTCCCATGGTGAAATCTGTTATTGTTGTTTTTCTGTGTAATGGTTGAATGCAAAGCCTAAGTCACAGCAAAGTAATAATAGTGCATTGACATGTTCCTGGAACTGAAACCATAGACAAGTAACTCTACTTACTGCCAGGCCCTAGTTCAAATCTTCTTACAGCCCTCTGGGTATTTCCAAGCTCAGTAGCTTTGAAAGGGGGAACAGTACATTAGCAGCCCCTCTGAGACAATCTCAGTAGAGTTACGGCATAAAAAGCCCTGTTTAAATTATGTTAATAGAGCTGCAAGCTGCAAAGAAATTATTTATCAGAACTAGTGCAAGACCCTAGAGTGTATGCATTTTTTACATCAGACTTTCATTCTCTTGCAGTAGTCCTGGGCTTTTCCAGCAAATGCTCAGTCTATTCCAGCGGTAATGGAGGATCTCTTGAATATATCACCGTGCCTTAAACAGCTATGGTTTTTAACACCAGGACTTCTCCATGCATGTTCTCTTGAACCTCCCTTTCCAACTAGAGGTATGTCAAATCCATCAGTACAGCCAGAGCGTGGCCAGAGTTTTGTGTGAATGCTACACAGTGAGCAGCACGGATCACAGCACTGACAAAGTGCCTCCAAGAAAGTGTAGCAGTTGCCTAGGTATCATGTAAGTTGAGAAGATAGTTTTTGAATGTTGGGAAGCATGGACTACCATTTCACTAAATATTAATGACTAAGAGTTCAACCTCAGAAGTCCAACTATAGTATGGAATGAATATTTACAATCACCTAGTTTCCCTCAGTGTGTATGCATGGGTCGGTAGCTCTTATGGATTAAACAGAAATTAATATAAACAAGAAGACAGTGGGGAGAGGGGAAGGATACATATCAAGCAACTAAAGTGATGTTAAAATTATCATTGCTTTGATTGTGGGACAACTTGGTGCTGGAGTTGCTGATTATGGGGATGTTCACTAGAGGATGCTTCTGCTGGAAAGTATCCGTGCTGTAAGGAAAGCAAATTAGATTGTTTCCATACCCAATTTCACCCCCTCTGATTTCATAGTGCAGTCAGCAGCTTGAAGGAGAAATAATCAACAAAAAGCCTTCTGATGTGACTGAATAGCATTGATACAATGGGAGGAGGTTTGCATTTGAAATTTCATCTAGAAAGACATCAGTGCAAAGTAGGCCTTGATTCCCATTTTGCTAACACCAGCTCAAATCAGCAGGAAGCCAGTGAAGTCAATAGGCTATCAAAAGCAATGGGGTTAGACCCACATTAAATGTGTGTGAAAATCAGTGGAAAAAAATAATGGTTCAACATGTCTGCATGTGCATTTAAACTCTCGGTTCGTGAAAATACCAAGAACAAGAAAAATCAAAGGTAATCTCAGATTATAAATGGGTTGATTTAGTTTTGACATTAAAAGGTGGGGTTTCATCTTCCTGGTTTTTAGGTCTCTAATCATTCAATTCTGCTTTTCCATAATTCATAGCCTTTCACATCTTATTGAATCATTCAAGACTACCCACCCTTTCTTTTTCATCTTTTTATTTTAGTTCTGAAATTTGTGTGTGCGTACATGCTTGGGAAGAAATGTAAAAGAGCTATTTAGCATTTGAAGGAGTGCTGCAAACAGTTATTTCAAGGCTTTTGTTCTAAAATAAAATAAAAAGCCAAGGGAGGAGATTTTTCAAATTTGTTTCGCAAGACTTTTTATTGCTAAGGTTTAAGAAAAATATTTTTTCCCTGGCATAAGTCTTCAGCAATCTATAGTGCAGCTCTAATTTACACCACCTGAGAATTGAAAGTGACATAAAGTGAGCAGCTAAAAAGAAAGAGACTGTACGTGACTCATATCTGTCACATCACTTAATATACTGTTGCTAAAGAAATGGGGTGGTTAGAACTGGCATAGCAGAGAAGAAAAGCTTCGACTTCCTAATGTACTGGAAGTTTTAATTCCTCCTGCAATTGCTTTAATGATGCACCAAATAGAAATGCAGAAATACAATTTGATAATATTGATAAATAATTGATAATATGGTTGGGTTGTTTGATCATAGTCTGAAAGATGAGGTACTACAGGAGAGTTTGCAGAATGGCTTCTGCAGTTTTGTTCAGCCCAATGTTCCCTTATGGGGCCTTTCTTATTGATAACATGGGATTATCCCTCTCATTTTACAGAGTAAAGAGACTACGAATTTGAGTGTTGCCTGTGAGGTGAAAGAAAGAAAAAGAGGACTCTGAGCCTTACAGTTGTGATCATGGATAGGATGTGAAGGAGTTCAGGACTGCAAAATCTAGATGTATAGAGTTCTGATTTCAGAGCAGGCACGTGGTCAGGCAAATATGGGTGTTATCCTACTCTAAGATGTCTACAGATTTTCTATCAAGGCATGAAACATTTTTGCAGCTTGTTAAAAAATGCAAAACTTTTATGGCTGACTTGACCCCATAATTAATGACATTGTCCAGATTCACGTAGTTGCAGGCACAGAAGTTTTAAGTTTTTCTGCAAAATTAAGTGATTTGGGGGAAAAAAAAAAAAAAAAGAAAAGAAAAGAGAAGAAAAAAAGAAAAGAGAAGAAAAGAGAAGAAAAGAGAAGAGAAAAGAGAAGAGAAGAGAAGAGAAGAGAAGAGAAGAGAAGAGAAGAGAAGAGAAGAGAAGAAAAGAGAAGAAAAGAGAAGAAAAGAGAAGAGAAGAGAAGAGAAGAGAAGAGAAGAGAAGAGAAGAGAAGAGAAGAGAAGAGAAAAGAAAAGAAAAGAAAAGAAAAGAAAAGAAAAGAAAAGAAAAGAAAAGAAAAGAAAAGAAAAAGTGTTCTCTTCCTTCTTGCAGTTTTCATGGTGAAGCTGCGAAGCTAACTAGGCTTTCTTTACATTATTTTTCATACGATTCAGTAAGAATGTATTGCACAATGATGTGTAAGAGAAGGATACTTTCCATCAATCAAACAAACTGTTGTTCCCACAGCAACATTTGTACACATTCTTTTTTCTGTTACAGTTTATTGGTGGGTTGGTGTTACTGCCAACTGAAAGAATGACAGAAAGAATGCTGAGTGCTTTTCTAGGAACAAAGAACACCACACTCACACAAATCCTTTGTTTTCTCTCTGTTGATATAGAACTGTAAATGCAGAAAAACATACTGTCTGGGATAAAAACTTGCAAGCTTGCTTTTTCTTCCCATGCTGAGTTTACTCTCCTCCCCAGAGTTTCCCTTCTTTTATGAAAAACAAGCAAACAAACAAACAAACAAACAAAATACAGCTAAAAAGCTGTCAAAGAAAACAACAAAATATAATTTGCAAGAAAACGATTTTATCTCTTGTTGTAAACTCTCAGTCCCCCAGATTAAAGCATGATCTTTGCACTTGCACATGAGTTATTGTCACCGCTCTCCATAGAAGTCCTGTTCTACAAATTCTGTGGCATTAGACCACAAACCTGTCTGTTCAGCCCTTCTGTGGTGGTTTATTCTGCATACCCTTATGGTGTAGGCTGAGCAGCTGGACACTTGCCAAGGTAACTATTTCAATTATTTTTACAACTCAATAGATCAACGGATATGGAATTATGTGTCAGATCAGCCAAGAGCATCTTCCTTTCTGGAAGATTCTGGACAAGATTTAGGGCTAAAAGAATGCATTTACTTCAAACCGTAGATTTACAATTCAGGGCATTAGAAAGCTAAAGATAAATATAGATAAATATATTGGTGTACCGATGCACATAAGTACATAGATAAGTACATGGATAGATAGATAGATAGACTGATAGATACGGATAAAACATTAAAATTTGTTAACTATTTATACATGTTAATTATAAAAGCTGTATTTTTTTTTGTTATAATATAATGATTATTTAATTACTAAGTTTATGTCCTCTGGATTCTTTCACTGGTGTTTTTGTGTCATATTGATTGCATATTTATTTTGTTAGTTTTCTTGTTTCTACTAGATCTACTAGATTTATACACTGTTTTATGAGAAATTATATTATGCATTATCACAACTGGTCGGACTTGATGATCTTGAGAGTCTTTCTCAATCTCAGTGATTTCATTGTTCTACAATTTATAAATACTAACATTCTGTTGGCAAAGTATAATGATCAAATACTATTCCACAGCTGCTGAAATTAGGAAATAAATACCTTACCACAAATTCAATCCTACTTTCAGATTCTTTCTGTTCTCAGATTTCTTCTGAACTTTTTTTCATCATTCCTTTCAAATAATATCACTCTTATCCTTATATGGGCCCTTACATGGGACTCCAGGTCAAGAAAGATGCGGAGCTTGTAGAACAGGTCCAGAGGAGGGCAAAGGAGATCATCACAGGGATGGATCACCTCTCCTATGAAGAAGGGCTGAGGGAGCTGGATCTATGCGGCCTGGGGAAGAGCAGACCCAGGGAAGATCTGATACCTGCCTTCTTATACTTCAAGGAAGCTTTTAACTAGGAAGGAAATAAATTTTTTATCCATAGATAGTAACAGGACAAGGGCGGTGTGGTTTTAAACTAAAACAAAGGAGATTTGGGTTAGATATTAGGGGGAAAATTTTCAAATTTTCACTGAGAACATGATGAAGCACTGGCACAGGCTGCCCAGAGAAGTTTTAGATGCTCCATTCCTGGAGGTGTTCAGGCCAGGGCAACCCTGGGCAGCCTGATCTAGTTTTTAGCAACCCTGACCATGGAAACAGGTTTGGAATTCGATGATCTCTGAGGTTCTTCCAACCCAAGAAATTCTATCATTCTATAATATAATATAAGCCATAGGATTAGGGTTTGGTACACAATGCAATAAAAAATTGCCCCTAGCAAAGGTCTTTTCTTGATTTGATCTCTTTCTTAGCATGTGAACCCTGTGAAACTGCCTTCTGCCTAAAGCTTCTCTAGTGTATCTTGTCTGGGTCAGAGCAGAGATTCAGTTAGGGTACTGGTTCATATGGTTGGCAGTGGAGATGGGAAAGAAGAGATGGTCACAGGCCAAGAATCATATACTCCCCGCAGTGGCCTCTTATATTTCATGAATTTGTCACCTTCCTGGTATCCTGAGCTGCTGGTGGTTTAATTATATTTAATTTATCTAAATTTATATATATATATATATATATATTTAATTATATAGAATCCTTCTACCCAACCATCAGCCAATGCCTGTGACTGCCCTAGAACACGTCATTCAATGCAACATCTACCTTTCTTTGAAAATTTCCAGGGATGGTGACTCCACTGTCTCCTTGAGTACCTTGTTCCAGTGCCTCACTTTATAATTTAAATCACTTCCAGTTTACCCATAATTCCTCTGAGATTGTAAAAAGACTTAAATTTCTAGAAGCACAGAATAGTTGATACAGAAAGGAATCTGGAGGTTGTATGATTTAATTCCCTGCTCAAAACACAATAAGCTTTGAAATACTTCCAGACTAGCTGCTGTCTGTAGCAATTTTCACTCACTACTTAAAAATAATAAAAAAAAGAAACCTACATAAACAAAACCCAGTAATTAGGCACCTGTGAATTTCTGCTGTAGTTTTCAAGCTGTGGTTTTCAAGCTTTTCAAAGCTTTTTTTTTTTCCCTGTACATGTTTTACATCTTTCAAATGTGCAGTATACTTTAGTGCCAAATCACATAGCTAACACGAGGGGCAGAACTGAAAGCAGATAGTATGTTGAAAGCAAATCTATAGAGAAGGAGGAATAAGCCAATACACAAGAATCAATTATTTTAGTGCAACATGTATATTCTTGAGTATAATTTATCTACTGTACAGCAAGTTATTCTTATTACAGCCCTGGTTTTATAAGAAAAAAATATTCCCAAAACATCAGAGAAATGCTTGGTCCCAAGAAAAGTGCTGAGGGATAACATGCTCTGTCCTGCATCCTCCACTCACTGTCCTACCTTCACGGTTTCACAGACCACAGCATAACTCCGCATAATGGAGAAATTCCCTCATCAAAATACAGGCATGCACTACATGTAGAATTTCTCTCTAAAAACCCCCTAGTTCTGTAAAGCTATTTTGATGTGCTTCTTTTCTACTATAGTATGGGTGTGCTTCTCTAGGCTATTCTGACCAGACTGCTCAACAGATGGCAAGGAAAAGTCGTGTCTGTCCTCAGCAGCGAGACCATATGCAATTTGAAAAGAAAATGCAGAGAGCTACAGTAACATGACAGAATCCATTACTGGCTTTTAATGCTGATAGTGATGCAGAGATGAGCCATGAGCACAGCTGTATGTGCCTTCAGGAGAACACTTTGCCCGGCTCTGGTTCAGAAACAGATCATTAGAAGTAAATCAATATAACCCACAGTTGTTCTTTGCTCTGTCCTCTTTCAGAAAACTAATCAGCAGCACAGCACTGGGTATGGAGAGCTATATTCTGAGTGAGCCAATTCACATCAGACTGAAAACCAGAGGAAAACAAAAGCCACATTAAATAAATAAAAATAATATAAAAAGCTTTTATTATTTCTAAAGAAAAGTGAAGCTAAAATGTCACTTGCAAGGAAAATTATCATGCTGTTTACAGGCTATGAAAAGTATGATGCTACAACTTGTATCAGTAACTTTTATGCAGAATGAATGACTGTGAATGACTTTACGACAGTGGATAGTGATAGAACAAGGGGGAAAAGACAGGGGAGGTTTAGATTAGGAAGAAGTTTTTCACTCAGAGAATGGTGACACATTGGAACAGGTTGCCCAAGGAGGTTGTGAATGCCCCAGTCCTAGAGGCATTCAAGGCCAGGCTGGATGTGGCTCTGGGAAACCTGGTGTGGTGGCTGGCGACCCTGCATATATCAGGAGGGTTGAAACTAGATGATCGTTGTCCTTTTCAAGCGATGCCATTCTATGCTTGTACGAATGAGCCAGGGCTAGATTTTTTTTTCTGCCATTTCATTCATTTTATAGGGTGCATGAAATGTTGAACATTTTCATGAATACTAGTAAAATGCCAAGCCTTAATCATCATTCTGATAATTTTCATACATAATAAGTACAGAAAAATAACCTTGTCTTAAATACATTTTAAGTATATTTTCATTCTACCTGTTCTATTTCAGAACTGAAGGAAAAATAAGCTACAAAGTGACTAGATGGTTTGCATTAGGCGATGCAAAATTCACAGCACTGTGCTGCATTCTGGGCCCCACGTGTTAAACCTGTGCTTTAACCATAGAACTATCCTTATTTTTCTCAACTTGAAATCCTACAAAGATCTCCAAAGGACTAAGCTAGATGCTTTCACCCTCTGAAAGCAAGACACTTTAACTGAAAATTTACCAAACTCTCAAAAACACACACTGAATGAGCTTTGCAGTTCAAGAGAATCCAACTAGCTTTACTGGAATATCAGTCCTGGAAATTGAATTTCCTTCTCATGAAAAATAGGATAGTTAAGGGAAAACAATGAAAATAAAATGAAATTAAACAAAACAAAATAAAATAAAAACTAGCAAAACATATGCAGACATAAAATTTAATAGTATGCCTTGATGTTCATGAGAAAAAGTGTCTCTATACCAAAATATGTTCCTGGCTACCATGATCCAGGTAAGTACATTTCCAGTATGGGTTCCTGGAAGGTCTGGCCATCGGTTTATCTGCAGTCTTGTCAATTTTCTGCAGGTATGCACCAGCATCCGGAGGAATTTTGAGAAAGAAAGTTTCTTGGAAGGCAGATTGGCGGGTGAGATGTCAGGTTTTCTGTACGTCTACTTCCTCACGGAATCAACAAGTTCCTGAAGGGTGTTTCACTTTGACAAACAGGCATTTTTCCAATGGAAAGCATTCTGTCAGAACATTTTTGTATTTTCTTCCTTGCCCCTCTGCCCTGATGAGAAAATCTGACTGTTGAGATTATCACAGATTTGTTGTTCTCCTCTCCAGGCAAGATGGTGAGGGTACTCTTCTCTCATTTCTCCCTCTTTGGCAATGTCTACAGTGTGTAACACTGAAAAATTTTTTTTTTTTTTTCCCTACTAATCTTTCTATGTTGTCTTACTTTACACAATGCTACCAGAATATTGGCCACAGCACGAGTTGTGCTTTACCCCGTAGCAATGTTTATGTGCTTTTGTGTGAGAGAACATGGGTTAGAGATGATGTTTATTTAGTCTCTAATATAGCACAGTATCACTTGGATGTAATAAAATATGGTTGCTTTATTTTTAAATACTGCAGCAGATTTAATTACTGCTGCTTGCAAAAATAAATGCCACTTGTTGCCACAATTATCAGGTACAATAGCAGCCATCAAGCACTCCTCTGTTCGCACAGCTTTAATGAGAAGCAGTCACTTCATTCAGGTTCCCTTTTTCCTCCAAAATGCAATTAACAAACAGTGATTAGTTGAGCCAATTCCAAATTGTGCTCAAATGAAAGCAATTTGGCTAAATTGTAGGTCCAATAGGTGATACTTTCTGAAGTCCCTAAAAGAATTAATTGCATGTTTCCATCCAAAACTGTTGTAGGCAGAGTAAAGATAAAAGTTCCCTTTGATACAAAGGATTTGTTTTTGACAGTGAAAATCACTTTTCTATAAAAACATATCATTTGGACCAGCCTATAAGACTGCATGAGAGATTTGTATCTGCACCAGAACTTTCTCTTCTTTGTAGAGCATATTGTCCCTAAATGTGCAAAATGCCCTTCAGCATAACAACATATCTGAATCCCTCCAGCTACTGACATGATAACTTCACATAAATAAAGATGTTTTTAATAACAATTTGTGATTTATGTCCACATTCTGAAAGAAAATGTTCAAATACATTCTAATGACTTCTAACAGCTGATAAATCATTGACATATTTCTATAGGTGTGATTTCCTACTATTCTTTGCAAAGCACTTGGTCAGAGATATCAGCTTCACATTAAGTACGAAATATCACTGCAGTTTCATTTTCAAACGAGTTCAGACACAGTAGCTGTGGCAACATAATGACAACTCCAATGGAAGGATTAATGATTTCAGCTCCTACCCAGAGCAAGCAGAAAACTTTCCATTTATACCTTCGTTATTTCCATACAGTTTATTATTTCTCAAGCATCCTAGGAGTTAAAAATTGGAGAAAGGAACTGCAAAATACAAGAGACCAAAACACACAAGGACTTGTTAAGATTACTAACTCCTCCAAATCTCTTATGAACTATTGTCTCACAACTAATGGGATCAATAAAAATCCCACTGTTTGTATGCAAGAATAAGACTGTTTTCTTCAGAGTCCTAAGCAAATTCTAATTACCTCCAGCCTACCAAGAACTCTCCCTGAAGAACTAGTGGGATGTGATTTTTGTCACTTTCCATACTGAATTGTTGGAAAGTTCTATTAAACAGCTGCCCAAACCTGGGTGTGCTTTACTGGAGAGTAAAGTAATAATGGATTTATATTCAACACCCACCCTCAAACAGTAGGTATGTCACAAAAGTGTTAAACAGAGACACCAGAGGCTGCTTGTATACTGACCACTAGCTGTCTCAAAAGAGATAAAATCACTGTTAATAATAAATGCAAGCTTTTATTTGTGATTTAAGATACTTTATTTGTTTGCACTGAAATTTATCCCAGCATTTTCTTATGAGTCTGCTTGTATGAAAACTAAGGCATTAAGTTAAAAATGTGTCTGATACCTCATGGTTTTGCATCCATAAAGCTGCAGAAGTAGCTGATTTGCATTCAGCCCCCAGTGAGGATGAAGAGTACGCATAGATCAAAAGTGCAATGTGACACTATTGTTTTTTGATGATACTTTCACTGGATTGCCCATGTGTTGTAATTGAAGTTCCATCTAGAATTATAATAAACAAACCAAGTTTTAGAGTACCGCTTTTCCATGATATATCCACTCAACTCTTACTAACTTGGACTCCCACTCACAGTCACGCCTCAGTTTTCAGTTTACACAAACGTGAAGGAAAAAAAGGCCCATCAAATTATCAGAGATTTGCCTTTTGTCTTTCTAGTCCTCATCACTTATTAATTACACTCACATAGATTTGTCTGTTCTCAATTTTTTCTCCTCCATTCCCCCCATTTCATGTTTCACAAAGATTCATCGAAGACATCATTACACTACATTTATCTGCACAGAACTGCCTTTCTCATCTATTAGCCTCTTTAAATGTTCCAAGTCCTTCAGTGGCTGCATTCCCTCTTATTTCATCTTCCTTGTCAATAGTTGCTGACAGTTTCCATCACTGCCTGGCTTCGTTTTCCCTTTTTGATTTTTCTGGACCAAGTACCATTATGCATAATCTTCCAATTGTTTGAAGTCAATCAAAATACCACTTTTTGATATTGTTAGTTAAATGAGAATTTTAACTGAGTTATTGTTTTCACTGATTTTAATCTGTACTAGTTATTAATCCTATCCTTTTCACTTTTATAGAGCAAGAAATCTTTGCTAGACAAGTATTTTTATATGTTTCTAATGAAGTTAACCTAATCACCTAATTTCTTTGCAGCAGATTAACTATAGAAGCCCCTTTGCAGATGTCTTCTCTAATAGCGCAGTAGAGCAATAAATTAACTGTTAAAAAATAAAAATAAAAATAAATAAATAAAGCATATCTGTTGCTAGTATTGCCTGAAATTCTCTCATAGACCTGTCATGGCTTGTTCAGAGGAGAAACACATGCAACCATTTCTCTGCCCATATCAGTGAGCCACCACTCTGTGACATAGACACAGAATAGGTGGTGACAGGCTGCCTTTCAGAACTTCTTTTCCTTTAGGTGTCCTGTTAAATTGAAGGATTTTTACTCCCTCCACTTTCTTTATTCCCTGCCATCAAGTATTTGCATACATGGATTAAATATCTTCTCCCAACAGAACAGTTCCAAGTATCTCGTCTTTTTCTTATAGGAAAGGTAAGAAAAGATAAGGAAAAGGAAAATAGAAGAAAGGAGAAAAAGAAAAATAGAAGAAGGAAGCAAAAAAAAGAAAAGGAAATAAAAAGGAAAAAGGATTGTGAATATCCACATCTTTTTCTAAGTATCCACTGTAGTAGTGATTCAGTGTAGTAGCGATGTTAGTAAGTTTGAGATGTACTGCACGAGAAAGGACACAGCAAAAATACAAATGACTTCTGATTTGCAGCAAGGATATAGACAAAATGTCCTTCTTCTAAAATCACCCTTCAAGAGATTCTTTCAGTGTTCGTTTAATTCATGTACCTGAGCCCCATCAATAACTTCCTCTGAAGCTGAAAGCAATGGTCATTTACTGTCACAGATTGATGTTTCTTTTACAAAAAGGTTAGAAAAAGCAATCATGTCAGGGAAAACAAAGAAATAAGTCTTTGCTTCTTGGTACAGGTATGTTTACTTTTACTGTGCTGCTTTGCAAACTCTGCTGTCAAAACATTCAGGTTCAATATCATCTACATATTTCTAGTGGGAGTCCCATGGGTCTTCCCTATGTCTGTATAGAGAATAAGAATACCAGGCCAATTCCATACCCGATGTGATTTGCCAGGCTTCCCTCTTTGCAGCCTTGTGCCCCTTGCCTTTACCTACTCCAGCATGCTGCCTCTTGAATGGGATGTTTTTTCAGTGTCACACATATTCAAAGAATGTGATAGAAGCAGAATTAGGCTCCTATCACAGGAAGATGTTTTGAATGCATATCCAACTTGCTCTTCAATAATTAAACATATATTTATGATCTTACCAGTTTCATTTGCTAACAGTCAAAAAACATGAATATTTCTATCTAAAATGTTTGTATTTTTTTCTCAGGCTACTCTATTTTTCCGCAATGCTTAATAAAGCTTAATAGCTCTTCTTAAATTAAACTAAATTATTATGCCAGCTGTACCCATTCCTGAGCATGAAAACCCCCCAATGTTTTATAATAAATTAATACATACGGTTATAGCACATCTTAACATGAAATTCTCATTTGCATGTTGGATGCCAGAACCTATTAGTTTTGCTTCATAGTTCTTACATTAAGTTTATCTTGACATCACTCTCCCTGCCGATAAGTACAATTAACTACTCATTAATTTACTCTAAGTGGATTTTTCTATCCTGGTTTGTAACTGGGGGATGTATGTTTACTGAAAAAAACTGTTCTAAATTTCAATATTTTCTTACTGGCCCACTAAATGTCTAATCTCTCTCTTCTGTGGGTTTCCATTACCCAGCTGCAGTTTGCATTGATTATTTTTTTCAGTTTAGGACATCTAGCAGTTAACACAGGCATCATTACGTATTGGATTGGTTGTCACATACTTTCCATGTTCTACTATAATTAGACACATAGAGGTTTCCAGAATCAGCATCTCAATATCAACCTCGCCTTTTCATCTGCATCCATTTAAAGGAACTACTGGAAACTATGAAAGGTTCAAATGGAGATCAGATGAATGCATCGTGACTACTTAGAATTTAGATATCTTCCAAAAATTAAGATGGAAAACATTGAATCTTCAGCAGTGTTTAGTATTTCAGTTCTGGCTCTCAATTAAGATTTAGATCTAACTATATCCTAAATGTATATCTAAAGCAGTTTGGAAGGTATTAAAATATTCTATTTGTCTTTCAGCTTCTGGTCCAGAAGGGCGCATTCTCCTGTGGATCTATATGAATGTCTCAGATAACTTATGGTAATCCAGATAGCATTAAGCACTCACATATGGAAAATTGAGTAAACTGAATGAGTGAAAGGCAGATTAAGGGTAAGATGCATACTGCAGCACGCTGGAGCACATCTCTTATGAAGAGAGAGTTGGTGTGGTTGGTAGTTGATCTACAGAAGACTTCAAAGAGACCTCATAGCATCTTTCTATTCACTGAAAGGCTACATGAAAGATGGAAAAGAACTTTGTTAGAAAGTGTAATGACAAAACAATGGGTAATGACTTAAAATTGAAAAAATATAGAGAGAGACAGAGAGAGTATGTTTAGATTAGATTAGGCAAGGCACTGGAATAGATTGCCCAGAGAAATTGTGGATGCCTCATTCACATGTTCAAGGTCAGATTAGTGGGGCCTTGGACAACCCTAGTGGGAGATGTCCCAGCCTGTATCAAGGGATTGAAAAATCCTCCCCCTGTTTTTGCCACAAACGTGCTGTTTTGAGTTCGGTGCAGAACTCTAGCAGAATAGCATCAGCACTCCTGAACATATTTTTTTCAAAACAGAATTTTGTAGAGAGAGGATTTTTCTGCAGTTTAACTCCTATCACTTTCCAATGTCTCATTTCCTTTAATGATAGAAGTAAGAGTATTTCTGTATTAATGAAGATGTTGTGGAACTAACTTGGAAGAACTATGTTCACTGCAATATTTTATAGTGAATGGATGTCAGCTTTAAGGAATAGGAGTAACACTGAAGCTCTGTCAATGACCTGCTGGCCAACTTAAAAAATTTGAGACTTCTATATCAAGAAAATCTTTGTTTCCGTTCTCTGACATAATGAATTTTCAGATAAATAGCTTTGAAAGAACTCACTGGAATCAAATCTCCTCCTTTTCAGAAAACTGAATACCAAGTTGGATTCTGCACTCAGGAATATTTCTTCCTGTTCTAGATGTGATCAGATGAAACACAGGGGCTATGGAGAACATCATCAACATTTGTGATTTTTTGATAGATTCTCTGCAGACAAACAAAAATCTTCTTGAACCAAGAAGGATATTAGATCACTATCCTTTTGTTCCTCCTAGTAAGAGTGTTAACAGCTGGATATTGAGTTTTACTGAGCTTAGGAATTCATGAAAAATTTTGTCTTGAATTTCTATTATGTTGCCTTTGGGTAATGAAATTGATCAGAGTAGCTCAACGTTCTAACTATAATGATAGTTATTTTGAATATTCTACCCAAGCAGCAGTTTAATTCAATTCACCTCACCTGAGTTTCTCTGACTAATAGCATTGTTGAAAAGTATTGACTAACTGTTCAGCAAAAAAAGAAGTGAAGGTTAACAGGAAAGCTGGTAATGGCGCCTTTGTTTACTAGTGCACAGGGGTATTTGAAAACGCCTTGGTCATTGTCAGTCTGAAGTGAGGAAGTCCATGTGCTTATAGCTGTGTTACAAAACACATCCAGTAATGAAATCATTCAGCAGAAGTCTCTTTCAGATAACTATCTGTTAAGACAGGAGGTATATTTTGAGGCAGTAGTAGTTTTTCAGCAGGACAGGTATATTTAGTTGCTCATATAGAGATCATCTGAAATTTAGAGGATGACAGGATATTTTAAGGGAGTCCCTTTCTGAGCTCTGGCAGCATGGGACTGTAGCAACTCCTCCAACTCTGGAACATCTGTTCATTCTGTGCAGTTTAAAATTTATATAAGTGGGTCTTTTAAAAAACAAAATAGAAAATGAATCCACACTAATTCTAAATTTCATGTATTTTGACATAGTAAAAGCAAATAAAGAATGTGGTCGGATAAGTTTTGTTGCATATAATATTTGGATAGGAAAAAAAAAATAGAGTTGTATTTGATAGATGGATTTAATGACATTTTAATCTATATCCTTTTCCAATAGTATGATTCAAGAGATGCATAATACTCTGTGTGTAAAAGTAAACTCCTGTTTTCCATTAGAATGGAATTGATAAACTGAATGGGTTTCTAAAAAAAATGTTTATGGCCTACTTGTTAGAGTCAGTATAATTGGTCTTGCTTCAGCACTTTACACAATTTCATGTTCTACTCTAAATCACTAAACTTTGTCTAAATAGTCATGACTCTTTCAAGAGCAGAAATGCGATTTTTTAAAACTTCCATTAATTCACTAGAGAACAAAGACAGTTCACATGACATCTACTTAAGTACAACAGTTTGAATTTTAAGCAACCAGCATTTGCAAGGAAATGAAATGCAATCTAAAGACCAGGACTTTTTCAAAGTAGTTATTTGTGGAATAATAAGGCTTTTTGAGAACTACAATGCACTCTGAGAAAGCCTGCAAATAGAAGGGAAATTCAATGAATTGAATATTCATTATTTCCCAGCTCTAGTCACCATACCTCAATGTTTCTGCCACACAAGGAAGCACTATTTACTATCTAATAACATTAGAAGAAACACAATAGACTTTGTTTTAGGTATGCTCCATAGACAAGAACAGGATTTAGGTACAAGCTGGAGGACGCCTTTTGCAGTTATCTCCTTCAGTAACGAAAAGGACCATGATTAATTGTCTTGATTAATTGTCTTCCACGATTTTGTTGCTCTAAAGAGATTAGAAAAACTAATTGCTTGACACAGTGGCATTGTTTATTGGTTTCTTTCCTCTCTCTCTCTATTTTCTCACCAAGATGAACATTCTTAGGTTGCTTTTCTGGACTATTGTTATTAGAGAGAAGATCTAGATTTCAACTCTTCTAATGAAGAGAAGGCATCTTTCAACTTACTTTTATGTCTTTTTCCATGTTCCACTTATATCCACTTATTTTTATTCCGGTGTTGTTTTTTTTTTTTTTTTTTTTTTT
>JAPSGF010000265.1:46333-81201 GCA_035772895.1 Perdix hodgsoniae | reverse complement strand
GGGGGGGGGGGGGGGGGGGGGGGGGGGGGGGGAGCAGTCTGGATCCCTCACCTGGCACAACGCTGCGCAGGCACCAGGAGCATCCATTCTCCTGCCCGGTCCTTGAGCAGGCACCCAGACCAGCACAGGCACAGGGTGAGCACTGCATGAGGGTCTGTGCTATGCTTCATGCCTGGTGTGGGGGATGCATGCGGGTAGAAGAGCGTGGCTGGCATCCCTAAGGATACCAGGATGTAAAGCATCATTGGTACAAGATGCAGCAGCCTCCAGCCCACACTGTGCGTGCCCACGTCAGTGCAGCACAGCTGTGTGCCACTGCACTGCCTGGCTCACCGCATCTCTCCCCCCACCCAGGCTCATCTCTCACTGGGAGCCACCTCTGGCCAACTCATCCTCGAAAAGATGAACCCCACCATCAGCATTGCTGTCATCCTGACAGGTAAGGTTCCGTGGGGTCTGACTTGGGGGGCTGCTCGGGTGTCCCCAGTGCTCACGTTTTCCCCTTTCTACTTGCCTGTCCCAGTGCTGCAGGCTGCGCATTGCCAGATGATCCGGGACCTGAGCGCCTGCCTGCTGGGCCAGAGCTTGCGTGTGGACTGCCGCTATGAGAACAAGACCAGCAACCCCCTGACCTACGAATTCAGCCTCACCAAGGACAACAGGAAGCACATCATCCAAAGCACCATCAACGTCGCCGAGAACGTCTACAGGAACCGAGCTAACGTCACCGTGCACAAGAACCTGGTGTGCCTCTACCTGCACAGCTTCACCACCAGCGATGAGGGGGTCTACGTGTGCGAGCTGAAGGCCACTAACGACTACACTGGCAACCAGATAAAGAACATCACTGTCATCAAAGGTGAGAGGGCAGCAGGGCTCCTTCCTACCTGCCCCGGGTTCTGCAGGGCCAGCAAAACAAAACACATCCCACTGTGGGTGTTCCCAAACCAGGCACAGGCAGGGTTTGGGGTTCCCCAGGGTCTCTGCCCACAAAATCTCTCCTGTTCCATGAAGTGGGAGGGGAAATGGGCAGCGGGGCAGGGTAGGGACAGCTGCATTTGTATGGCAAAGATGAGGTGAGCAGCAGGGTCCGAGCACCCCGCAGCACCTAATCCTAACCTCATTCCTGTGAGATCTCATTTTTCTCTCCCTCCCCACCCCCCATCCTTACAGACAAACTGGAGAAGTGCGCCGGCTTCAGCCTCTTGATCCAGAACACTTCGTGGCTCCTGCTGCTCCTCCTCTCCCTGCCTCTCCTGCAAGCTGTGGACTTTGTGTCCCTGTGAAAGGAAATGCCCCCTGCACCCTCACGGAGCCAACCCGCCTCCCCTGCCAGAGCGCAGCCCTTGGGAAGAGAAGATTTGGAACACACAAAACCTCTCTCTATGTTATCTCTATATAGCCGTGTATCTAACGCTAACCACCGTCCTGTGCTCAGCCCTGCCATCACGCCCTGCTCTGCTGCATGGTGGCTCTGCTAGGCAGCATCGCTGCTCCCATCGTGCCCTCCCTGCACTCAGGTTGGTGCTGGGGGATCCGTGCTTCTCCCGCCCCTTAGCTTTTGGGGTTCTGTTTGGCCTGGGGAAATACAGCTGGATGAGCAGGTAAGGGAGGTGATGGGAGAGCGTGGGGAGGGGTCCTGGTGCTGTGGCTGCAGCACCAGGTGACCCAGTGACTTCTGTCCATTGCAGCCAAGCTGGAGCCGGGGGGGGGGGGGGGGACCAGCCCATAGCTGTGACGAGAGCAGTGCTGCCAGCCCCACAGCGAGGCCTGCGGAGCCTCTCTGAGCTAGGCACAGCACCGTGCCCCCAGGGCAGTGAGCCTGGTAGGGGAGGGGGCTCCTCCCAGCACCCCTGGGTTTTATTTGAGGAACATCTGGGGAACATCTGGGCTCCCCATCCTTCCCCATGGCACGCATCCCTGTCCTGCAACCCCATTGGACCGCTGGGAGGAGCCCGTGTGCCCCCTCCTGCCTCCCCGCTCCCTTTCAGCATCCCCCTGTCTCTATTTAGGTGGTTAAGGCCATCCTCGGTCAAGCTAAGATGTTTCCCAGTGGTCAGCGAGAGGGGGGAGAGGGACCCCAAGCATAGCCCCAGCCTGTCCCCATGTGCCACGGGACCCCAGAAGACAGTGGACCCGGAATGAGCAGAGAGCTCTCCCAGGAAAGGGCGCAGGGTAGAAGGAGGTGCTGGCAAGAGCATCAGCTCTGCGGAGCTAACCCCACACTGATCTCCTTGTGCAGTGCCTGACAGCTGAGAGCGATTCCCAGCAGCTGGTCCCCACTTTTTGCTTTTCTCCGGCCACCAAAAGCTGCCTTCCCACCCCACTGCCTCCCACCGCAATGCCCGTCCCTGCCCATCCCTGCCTGCTTGCTTGCTGTCTAGTGCTGCCCAGGCTGTGCGTGGCCAGGGCAGGGCAGAGCCCGGCCAACCGCGCGGACGCGTCTCCAAGTCTCATTTTTTTGTGAACATTTGTAGTTGTTTCCACAGCTTGTCGTCAAAGAAATTCTGTTCAAGGAGAAAAAGAAAAAAAAGAAAACGGAAAAAAAAAAAGAAAAAGAAAAAGAAAAAGAAAAGCCAACCTTACAAAAAGCAACAAGAACAACAACAATACACCTATCCTCTGGGAGTTTTCCTCTGTCTGCACAATAAAACCTTAGGTTGTGTGTTGGAGCCATGGCCACCTGTGTGTGCGGCGAGGGGCTGCGGGGGGGGGGGAGGTTTGCCCTCCTGAGGGGTGACCCCCTCCTGCACGCATCTACACCTCCATTCCATACCAGAGAACCCTTCTTCTCAGCTCATTGTGAGCTCAGGGTTGGGGCAACCTGCGGCATGGGGAGAGGGGCAGAGTAGGGTAGGTACCAGCGGCAATCCCCAGGCAAGTGGGCATGGGATCCCTTGGCACCCCATCTCCATCCTTCCCTGCCTGCAGCGTGAAGGCAGCCCTGGCATCCTGCAGGCAGGGAGCATGTGGGAGTGGGGTTGGGTACACCACGCACCCCAGAGCCACGGGATGTGTGCCACGGGGTGCACTCATCCCTATTGGTGACCCCATAGAAGTCTCTGGGAGTCACACCCAGGCACAGACGCGTGGCCCTCCCTGTTTTGGGACAGGAGCTGGGCAGCAGGGAGGAAGATGCCACCATAATTGCATCCCGCCTAATTATCGTCAGCAGGTGCTGGCTGAGTCATGGCCACCATGGTGCCGGCTCACCGGGTGGGTCAGGCGTTAGGGAGAGGTGCCCAGGGTTGTGCCATGATGTCCCCCCGTGTCACTGTGGGGCCGTAGGGCTGGGTGCTCCTGGCCCCCACCCACCGTGCTCTTCTCCCTGTGACTTTTCCCAGGACACAGAAACCAGACCACCTCCCCGCTCCCCACTTATTCCTTATCCATCCTTTCCCTCCCAGTCCCCCATCTCCATCCCCCTGCCCACATTCACCCTTCACCACCCCTACAGCCCCCTGTGCCCCCCTAGCCTCACTGCCTTACCATGGGCCACCCTGGGCTCACGTCCCCTTTAAGCCTCCCCGAGGCTGGAATGCGAGAGGAGCATTTCGGTGCCCTGCGAGGTCAGATAAAGACGCTATATTTATCTAGCTGGTAACCTGAGCCCTGAATTTCTGCTGTGTGGTTTTTACGCGGCCCCGCAACCCTCCGGCACAGCCCCTCCGGACCATTCTCAACCGAGCCCTGGGGTGATCAGACCCTGCCACCAACTCCCCACACACCTCTGCTCTGCTTCAGCCCCAGGAAGCACCCCAAGGAGGGAGGACCGACACGAGGCAACCCCATGAGCCACCGCTCGCCCCTCACCATGCCAACCTTGCGCCCCTGAGCGCGCACCCACTGGTGAGTGCAGAGAGCACAGGGGGATGCCGGCGCTAGGGAGGGGGCTGTGGGATGCCAGCGGGACCCCTAACTCTGCCCTCTTTTCCCTTTGTTTGAGGTGAATCCATGGGGAAGATGTTTTCTGTTTCCATAGAGGGTGTTAACATAGGACAGCCCAGCACCATGCCCAGTGCCTGGCCCCTGGGTGGGCAGAGCCATGTCCCGTGCGCTTCCCCCCCAGGTTCCCTGTTTCTTTTTTTCCGCCTGCAGACCTCAAAGCAATAACCTTGGGGCCTCCATCGGGGTTCCTCTGTGGGTTTGGGATTTTACTGCCTAGGGGTGGCCCTGGAGCAGTGAGCAGCCAGGTGGGGATGTGTCAGCACAGTGACGTCTGGCTGGCACACGTGCACTGAGCTGGGAGCGTTCTCAGGCTGTGACTGTGTGGGGAAAGCTCCCACACCTCAGTTCCCTCCCAGCACCTTCGTCCCTAAACAAGATTGGAGCAAGCAGGGTGCTCCACGTGGGGTCCCCCCCATTGCCTCCTCTGTGGCAGCATGCTGGGAGCTCTGCAGTAACCTCCAGGCTGGGACATTGCGTCTCAGGGCACAGGGACAAGGCTCACAGCTGCATAAGTGAGAAGCAGCTGAGCCGTAACACCTCGGCCAGAGCCAGGGCTGTGTAAGCTGAGCTCACCCTGGGGCTCCGCAGCCACCGAGGGGGAAAGCTGCCACTGGGGCCACCAGTGCGAGGCCTCCAGCAGAATGTCAGCCTCCTCAATGCCTAGGAGACCCACGGGGATTCCATTGGGAATGCTGGTTGGAGCAGGATGTGCTCCCCAACACGAGCATCCCTGTGGTGCTCAGACCACCGAGTCCCCTTGGTGCTCATGGCCACGTGGCCACAGACCGGACATTCCCATGCCTCAGTTTCCCCAGGGAGGATGATGAGGGTGAGGAGTCCTGACTCAGCCATTCCAGCCCCAGGGCTTTGCTACGCATCAGGAAAGCTCAGCATTATTATTGGGCAGGGAGGGGCCAGGCAGGTCAGGAAGCGATGGGAGGAACCGGGGTTTTCTCACACCTCCTCAGCTCCTCGGGCTCATGGCACGCTCTGCTCTCCCACAGCCCTGGGGTCCACAGCGATGTGACATGGGGACAACAAGGTGCAGATCATCCTAGCAGACACAGCAGCCCTACACGGTAAGACCTCTCCTCCCATGATACCAGTGGGTTCACCATTGTGTCCAGGGCGAATTCCCCTTCTGAGCCCCACATCCCCGCACATCAGCTCCCCACATCCCCAGGGAGGACAGTGTCCTGTAGGGACTAATCCCATGGACTGAAAGCCCCCGTTGGAGCCACAGGGCTCCAGCACCCTCACCCCAGTGCCCGTGGGAATGCCGGTCCTTGGCTGGGTCCCACATCCCCCAGCAAAACCCCAAAGTGTGCATTGGATCCTGGCTGGTGGAGCAGCTCTCCATTGGCACCCTCTGAGCCAGTGCTGGCACGGATGTGCTGAGGAGAGCCGGGTGTTGTTGGTGTGTTTGCCTGCAAGGGGATTATTCACCCCTTGGCCTCAGTTCCCAAACAGGTCTGTGCGCTCTGGCTTGCTCTCGCTTGTAAATAGTTTCCTCTTGCTGCTCCCTCAGCAATAGCAGCCGGGACACAGCCCAGGGCTGAGGAGGGAGGATCCCATGGCGATCGCACTCGGTGACCATCCCCGGGCCCAACTCTGCCCTGCATGGCAGAGGCAGGGCCAGGTTCCATCCCATCACCTCCGCATTGCCTTGGAGTGGGGCCAATGCCCGCCCCAGCGGGGCTGGGAAAAACCTCTGAGCCGGGGTCATCTCCTGGGTGACAGGGGACTCTCAGAGCCACACGAGCCACTGTCCAGCCAGGGAACAAGGCAGCACAGCCCTGGGACAGGTAGGGGACCTGCTGTCAGCACTATCCTCCCTGTTTGCTCGAAGCTGGGGAGGTTTCTTGCTGCTCTGTCTTTGACTCTGTGCTGGTTCCTTGTTTGCTCTGGGTGCCTCCATCCCCCTCCTGTCCCGTGCATGGGGCCACCTTTCCCCATGGGACCCAGTGCTCGGCTGTCGCCCTGCCCTGCAGGCTGTCTGTGCCTGGAGACAGAGACACGGTGGCCACCTCCATTGCTGAATTATTGATGGCAGGCAAGCAGGGCACTGGTGTGGCAGGGAAACAGGCAGCACGCTGCAGGAGGGTGACCTCTGGCTGTCCCCACTGTCCCCAATGCCCTCTGGTAGGGTAGGTGGTGGCTGCAGCTTGGCCCTAGGCACTATGCAGGGAGCAGGGAAGGATGATGAGGACTCCTGCGCTGACAGCTGGGGGCAGCATGGCAGCAGTGCTGTGGCAGAGGCATCAGCTGACCACAGGTGCCCATCGCCATGCCCAGTACAGCCCTACTGCAGTGGTGTCAGGTACCCAAAGGCACACAGTTGGCACCTCTGGTGTCTCCCTGATGCCCCAAGGAGGGCTGGCAGGCACGCTGTCCCCTGTGTCCCTGCAGCCTCCTGCTCACCCCTCACAGCGTCTCCAGGTGGGGGTCCTGGGCTGGGCACTGTCTGGTGTCACCCATAACCCGTGCAGCTGAGCCCAGGCCCTTCTCTTGCAGCCAATGCCTCCAGCCGAGACTGCTGAGCCCCAGCCTCCAGCATGTCCCAGCTCTCCTCCACACTGAAACGGTACGTTGACTCGTCCCGCTATGCCGAGAACACCTACAGCAAGATGCCCAGTGGCTACAGCTCCTACACCTCCTACGGCTCCACCTATGCCTATGCAGACAGAGACAAAATCGGCTTCAAATCCAGCTACCTGCCCTCCCCTCGGTACCACCACAGCAGACTGTCCCCAACCAGTGGCTATGACAGCGGCCGCCTGCCCCTGTACCCCGACTCCAGCATCCGCCTGAGCCCCGCTTACATCCGCACACAGCCACTGGGCGGGGGGCTGAGCGGGGGCTCGTGCTACTCCTTCACCGGGACCCCCGGCAGCCCCTCTGGCTATGTGTCCACCTCCACACTTCTCAGCCGTCGCAGAGCCATCAGCCACTCGGACCTGGCACAGGAGTTTTCGGGGCTGCACACTTCGGATAGCGCCTACGCCTCCAGCCCCAGTGCTCTGTACCAGGCTGCCACGCGCTCTGACTACGTCCGCGATTACCTGGAGAAGAGCAGCCACTGCAGCCTGCCCTCCAGCCCCTCCAGCAGCCAGCTCTGTGAAAGGGATGATGGCTATGGCAGCACGCACGGCCCCGACCCCATGGTATGTGGCACGCGGTGGGATGGTGACATGACGATGCCAGTAGGGTGCGTGGTCCAAGTGGGCTTGTGGGGGGGCAGAGGGAGACTGTGTGGGCTCAGCGTGGTGCAGGGAGGGTGCCATGCAGGGATGCTGCTGGAGTCAGTCTGTCAGTGACTGCAAACCCAATGGGTGCACATGGGAACGCTTCTCTGCAGTGCTGGCTGCGCCGTGCTGCAGCACGCACGGCGGCATGGCATAACCCATGGCAGCACAGCGTCACACGTGGTGGCACGGCATCACGCCTGGTGACGGGCACTCGGGGCTCCAATAGGCACTGTGCCATCCCCAGAGCCGTGGCCCAGGGCATGTGCAGCTATCGTGCGCTCAGCTCAGCTCTCGTGCGCACAGCAGCACTGGTAATTTTCCACTTGGGTCCCCTTCCAAGATCCCGTTGGCTCTGCCCACGCTGTCTCTCACTCTCAGTCCACCCCACGGTGGAGGTCGGTCCCCCCCAGTGCAGGGCCTGACTCCCAGCTCCATCCCAGTGCTGTGCACCCAGCAGGGAGGATAAGGGCTGGGGGTGTCACTTGTGCATTCCCAAGAGCAGGCTCCTTCAAGCCCCACATCCCCCCGTCTGCTCACACACCCGGGAGAAGTGCCGTGGGAGCATTCTGGAGGTGCTGTGGGACAGCAGGCAAGCAGGGGAGGTGGATCGCTGACATCAGCTGAGGTTTCCTTGGCCTTTAATGTGCACACCTGCTATTTTCCATTCCTATGCATTTTTCCCCCCATTCCCAAGCAGGGAAGTGAACGTACCAATCGTAAAACAAAGTGCAGGTGCCTGCGGCCACGCCAGGTGCCGGAAACATGTGCACCCACTGCTACCATTGGTTCTGCCCCATTACACAGCCTCAGGGGCAGCACTGCAGCCAGGGCAAGGACGGGGCTGTCCCCACGACTGCTCCCATCCCCTTACCCAGTGCCTTGGCAGCACATGGAATGGAGGAGCCTGGCACCTCCATTTGTCATCCTGTGGGGCACAGGGAGGTTTGTGCAGCTACAGCGAGCAGAGAATTCATGGTGCCAGGAAGGAAAGGAGCAGCGCTGTACCACCCCATTAACCGCCTTGTGGGGACATAGGGTCAGGAGGCCAAAGCCGGACACAGAATCACTGGCAGCTCTGCACAGCCCCATCCTGAGCAGCTGATGGCTCTGGCCCTCAGCCAGTCCTGCCATTGCAGTGCCAGCTCATGGCAGAAGGTCACTGCTGCCGAGGGGACAACTAGGACAGGTTGCTGGCTCCTTCACTTTCTGTCTGCAGCCTTGCCCCAGGAGCCCGCATCCCTCTCCAGCTATAGGAACAACCAAAGTCACTGGGGAATGGGGTTGGTCACGAGACGGGGCTGATGTCACCCCTTCTGCCATCCAGCATCCTGGGGAGTGCTGCACCAGCACCCACACAGCACCTGAAGTACACAGCAGGCTCAGTCCTGACCCCAAGCCACGTGCTGAGCTGCAGGGCAGGGTGCTGTGCCTCAGCCCTGGGGTGCAGCCGTGCCCCACGTGGGTGAGATCACACTGTGGGGCACCCACTGATCCCAGCGGGGTGTGCACCCCCGTGTGCACGCCATGTCCCTGTGTGTGTACAGTGTACACAGCACAGGCTGTGTATATATATATACACGAGTGCAGATTACGACAGGGCTCCTCTTGTGATGCAAAAAGCGCTGGCCCTGCAGATGAATAACGCTGCAAGATGCCTCCTCAGATATTTTTGCTGGTGCCAAAAATAGTCTCCTTCCCTGCTCCCCCCCTCCCCCCCCCCATCCTCATCTTCCCCTCCAGTGGCTGTGCACCGCGGGCAGGGCAGGCTGCAGCTGCATCATGAGGGGTCCAAATAGCAGCGCTGTTTGGGGGCTGTTTATGGGCTGGGGGCATGCTGGGGGCTGGCAGGAGGCAAAGCAGCCTCACTCCATGCCTGCTACATGACAGCCCATGGAAATTTCCCTGTGCAGGTGGCCAGGCCACCTGGGCATGGATGAAGTGAAGGGATGCAGGATGGGGTAGCAGGACGGGGATGCAGTTTGGGGATGCAGGTTGAGGATGCAGGACAGAGGGCTGGGCTCCCTGCCAGCCTCCTCACCTGCCCTTGCTGCAGGGGCAGAGCTGGATCTCTGCCTGCTGGGTGCCTCAGTTTCTCCAGTACTTGAAGGGGAGTGACTGGGGGGGGTCCCTTCTCCATGCCTTGGTGAAACAAACGAGTCTGAGAAACGCCCTCTGAGCCCAGTGCTAATGCAACCCCCTCCTCCCCCGGCCCCCCCGCAAAGGGGTGCCGCTCTCTGCCTGCCTCTCTCCCCGCACCCTCTCCCATAACACTGTCCCGTGAGCTCCGCATCCCATTCGGATACGCTGCAGCTCCATTCCATGGCTTGGGGACAACTTTCCATCCTCATGGAGCCCCGGGGGAGGGAGGGGGCCGTGCCGGTGGTGCTCCCCACGTTACCCCGTGGCGGTGGCGAGACGGAGCCCTGGAGCTCAGTGGACATCGCGCGTGTCGTCCCCGAGGTGCCGCGTCCCCAGCTCAGCAGTGGCTGCGGGCACGGCCGCCCCTCGCGGGCCCCCCTGGCTCAGGGCTGGCTGTACCACGCGGTGCGGCGGGGGCCGGCCGTCACGGAGCCCTGCTGCTGCCTCTCCACCCATTTGATGTCAGAGCTGCTCAGGTGCCGTCAGCCCCAAAGAGCCGGCATCGGCTCCGGCACCGCAACCGCCCGGCCACGGCGGTGCTCCGGCCCGGTCTGACCCCATACCCTTGCCCTCGGCCGGCCCGAGGAGAGGGGACCCTCCTGCCCGCCCCCCTTCGGCCCCTCGCCATCTCGCTTTGCTCGCGGGGGGCACCATGCGGGACTCGTACACGGTGACGCTGCCCGAGGAGCCCCCCGCGCTCCCCGACCTTCACAAGGAGTTGCGGCCCCGCACCTCCATGCCGGGCTCCCTGCTGGTTTCCACTTTCGTCGGGCTCGTCCTCAACAAGACCAAGGTACGAGCAGCCCGGAGGACGGGGGCCGAGGAGGGGACGACGGGGAGGGGGAATCCGCTGTGTGCTTTGGGGAGCGTGGGGCTCCCCGCTGCCCCTCGGGGTGCACATTGCTGCAGGATGGGGTGCGTGGTTCTGGGTGCCTATCGATGCCACCGGCGCCGGGGGACGGCACCTCCCGAGCAGGGAGCAGGAGGGGAGGTGAAAGCACGTGGCTGTGCACCAGGGTCCCTTGGCCAGCGCTGCCCCGGCCGTGACCTTGGCCCCATCCCATGCCCCCGTGGCAAGGAGGAGCTGGTGGCCATACGTCGTGATGGTGGCGTCACCGGGACAAGTGGGAACAGTACCAGGAGTGGGGACCCCCAACGAAGGCACAGCAGGGCTGTGGAGGTCAGGGTGTGGGCACTCATCTAAGTTGGGTTTCTCCAGCGCTTTGCTGGTGCACGGGTGGCGCGGGGCGGCCCGCATCCTGTCCCCATCCCCGCGCCTTGTCCCCTGTCCCCCTCCCGCAGTGCAGCCTCAGGGACTCCCCAGCCACCGCCGCTGCCGCGTGAGCCAGCTCTGCTCTGCCGCCTGTGAGCCGCGCCGTGTCCTAGATAAAGCCCCGGCCGGGCGAGGGGGATTAGCTGGAGTTGAGTCACCCAGGGAAGGGAAAACGTGGGGGGGAAATACGACCTTGGTGTAGCCACGGCAGTGGCATGAGGGTTCTTGTGCATCCCTGCCCCATGGGGAAGGGATGGGGGCTGTGGGGCCATTGGGCCAGCTCTCTGCTACAAGCACTGGCCCGCATGCGGAGCACCCGAGCTGCCTGGCAGAGCCACGTGTGCCCGGCACGGGGCACCTGGGTGCCCTCCGGTGCTGTGCCCCTGCGGCGGGTGATGCCTGCACCATCGCTATGGCACACGTGTAACTGTATCTGGGTTATTTTGGGCTGCTGTCAGGGCTGGGTGCTCAGCACCTCCCACACGCGCACCAGCTGCTGCTATTTTGGAGCTGACGGGCCCCCTCCTCTCCTCCTCCTCCCCCTCCTCACGCCTGGGGGAGGACCGGGAGCTGCGGCCGCGATGGGCACAGGTCGGGGAGGCTCACCCTGTCACCACCCTCTCTGGACTTTATCCCACAAAGCAGCCACGTCTGTGGAGGGTGGCACTTGTGTGGGGTGTCCTGGAGGAATGGGAAGCAGTGGGACACCCCCTTCAGCCCTAGGGCAGGCATGGAGCACGGCCACCCACAGCTTCTCAGGGCGTAGGGTTGGCAGGGGGAGGCAGGAGGTGGCCAGCTTGGCCCGCAGGGCATAGGGCAGCAAGAAGGACTTTGAGCCCTGGGAGTCATCCCAGGCCAGGCAGCTGGGTGAGCAATGGGTCCTCAGGCCTCTCCTACGCATGGCTGTGCCAAGAGAGCCCGGAATGCCCCTGCGTGGCCATGTGGGGCTGCCCCACAGGGGTGCTGGTGGCCCCACGGGCTACTCACAGGCAGCCTGTCTCAGCCCTACTCCTTCTCTCTGCAGAGCTCCAAGGTGGTGCAGGGGCTGACTGGGCTGCGGAACCTCGGCAATACGGTGAGTGCTTGTCTTCATCTGTGGGCACAGCCCCAACCCACACAGTGCCATTCTGTGGGCACATTAGGGACCCCAGCATCCACGCTCCCAGTGGTGCAGGTGGACAAATGCCTTGCCAAGCTCCCCCCGGCTCCATCTCCATCCCCTGCCCACCCGCCCCGAGGTGCCCCCCTGCCACCACCCGCCTCCCTCCCTCCGCCTTACGTTGCCATGGTTTTCTGCCTCCCCCAGTGCTTCATGAACTCCATCCTGCAGTGCCTGAGTAACACCAAGGAGCTGCGGGATTACTGCCTGCAGAACCAGTACCTGCGGGACCTCAACAACAACAGCCGCATGCGCACCGCGCTCATGTCAGGTATCCGGGGTGGGGGTAAGGGGGGGGCAGGATGAGGACAGCTATGGGGCACATCCGCCCCCTCCCCGTATTGCTGAGCTTCCTCTCTGCACACAGAGTTCGCAAAGCTGATCCAGCTGCTCTGGACCTCATCCCCCAATGACAGCGTGAGCCCCTCCGAGTTTAAGACGCAGATCCAGAGATACGCCCCACGCTTTGTTGGATACAAGTAGGGGCTGGCGGTGTGGGGCTGGCGGTGGGTGCAGAGCCCCTGGGAGTCTCTCACAGCCATGCCCCTTTGCCTTGTAGCCAGCAGGATGCACAGGAGTTCCTGCGCTTCCTCCTGGATGGGCTGCATAGTGAGGTGAACCGCGTGCTGGTGCGGCCACGGGCCAATGCTGACACCCTGGACCACCTCCCGTAAGCGTGGGGTGGGCAGTGGGGTGGGGGCTGGGTGCCCGTGGGATCCAGCATTGCTCAGCAGCTCTGTCCCTCTGTCTTGCAGTGATGACGAGAAGAGCCGCCAGATGTGGCGGAGGTACCAGGAGCGGGAGGACAGCCGTGTTA
Source organism: Perdix hodgsoniae (assembly GCA_035772895.1). Lineage (NCBI taxonomy): Eukaryota > Metazoa > Chordata > Aves > Galliformes > Phasianidae > Perdix > Perdix hodgsoniae. The sequence goes on along the minus strand of JAPSGF010000265.1, from coordinate 68,617 downwards.
GTGGTGAGCATACAGGGAGGGGGGGGCAGGCAGGGGGCTGGATCTCACCCTGGAGACCCGGAGTCTCACCCTTCTCCATCCCCTTGCCCCCAGATCTCTTCGTTGGGCAGCTGAAGAGCTCGCTGACCTGCAGTGAGTGCGGCTACTGCTCCACAGCCTTTGACCCCTTCTGGGACCTCTCCCTACCCATCCCCAAGGTGAGGTCTACCCGTTCTTCCCTGTCCCTCTACCCCACTTATTGTGCCCCATAAACTGTGCTCCTGACTGTGCCCTCCACCCACAGAAAGGCTACGGGGAGGTCACCCTGATGGACTGCCTGCGGCTCTTCACCAAAGAGGACGTTCTGGATGGGGATGAGAAACCGGTATGGGGTGTGGGGTGGGGGCACAGGGAGTGACAGGGGTGCAGGATGGGCCCTCACTGTACTGCTCACTGCCTGCAGACGTGTTGTCGCTGCAAAGCCAGGACGCGGTGCACAAAGAAATTCAGCATCCAGAAGTTCCCCAAGATCCTGGTGCTCCGTATCCTTTGTACTACTAATAATAGGGGTTGGTGGGGCTGGTACAGGGTGGCAGCTCTTTGCAGGCTTCCCTTTGCTCCCCATCTCCTTGACGTGCCCCCCCCCCAAAGACCTGAAGCGTTTCTCAGAGGCCAGGATACGAGCCAGCAAGCTCACCACCTTCGTCAACTTCCCACTGAAGGACCTGGACCTGAGGGAGTTCGCCTCGCAGAGCTGCAGTAAGTGCTTGGGCTGGGGGGGGGGGGCAGAGCTCAGAGCTCACATGTGGGTACCACTGATCCTCGCCCTGTCCCCTCAGACCACGCCGTTTACAACCTCTACGCCGTCTCCAACCATTCGGGCACCACCATGGGGGGACACTACACTGCCTACTGCAAGAGCCCCATCTCCAGCGAGTGGCACAGCTTCAATGATTCCCGGTGAGGCTGCGCGGGTGGCACGGGGAGGGGGACCTCATGTGGGCACCCCATTGCTCATAGTGCATCTCCCCCTATCTCTGCAGCGTCACCCCGATGTCCTCCAGCCACGTACGCAGCAGCGATGCCTACCTGCTCTTCTACGAGCTGGCCAGCCCATCCTCACGCATGTAGCCGGCCCCTGGGCACCCTTCAGAGCCTCCTACCTGGATTTTGGCACCCCAAGAACAGTAGAAAGCCCCGAGATAAGGGCAGAACCCAGGTAGCCCCGGTGCCTCCAGGCCGCTGGTGTTTGCTTTTTACCCTGGGGTAGGTTGTTCTTTTTTCTTTCTGGTGTGTAATAAAAATACTGAGCAAGGGGCATGGGGCTGCCTGCTCCCACCAGGACCTTGGAGACACCCAGAGTTGGGTCCCTTCTGCCATCTTTGTACCACTCTGCCATCCCCAAGGATCCACAAGCCTCCTCTCATCTCCTCCAAACCTCCTGGTGAAGGATTGCAGCTCTTTGGTCACCTCCATCCCACCTCCATCTGCATTCTGATCGGCCCAGGACTCACAGCCAGGAGGGAGGACGATGTTTCATGGAGTTTCTTTCTATTTATCACGGACTTATCCCAGAGCATCCCTCCTGGCTGCCCAGGGACTCACGCCGGGGGGGCTGACCCACCTCCTTATACGACGGTGCCTTAAACCATTTCGGGGCGCGGGAGGCCCTTGGGGTGCACAGGGATGTCCGTCCTATGGGGGGTGGGGGGCACCTTTCCAGTTCTGGGGCTTTCCTCCCCTCTTCACCGGGAGCCCCATGGGGTGCCTAGAGATGCTCACCTAGCCCCACTGCTCCATCCTGCAGCTAGCAAACGCCAGTGGCCTTTTTAGCCTTTTCTCTAATTTATTCTCCTCCCCATCCCGCCCTGCCTGAGGTGCAATGGGGGGGGACATGCAACTGACCCAGCACAACCCCAGCCCCAGTCCAACCCAGCACCCATCCTGCTTTGGGTATGGGCTGAGCCCCCCTGCCCCAAGCACATCCCCCAGGGGCATCCCGGCAGGGCTGGGGGGCAAAGGTGGGTCCCGGGCTGGGGCAGTGCTGCAGCTCGGCAGGTGGCTTGTTTACTGTGTAAGCAAGATGGGCAGGATGTGTCTCGTACAAGGGAGACTCGTGTAGGAATAAATTTTAGCTGGAACAGAATGCTGCGTGTGTGTTCTTGGCTCAGGGCTCCAGCAGCGGGAGGGAAATTGAGTCAGGATTCAATCTAGAAGGAACCATGGCACAGGGGTTGCCTGCAGCGAATGGATGCGGTGGCTGTGGTGTGTCCATGGGGCAGAGGGAGTCTCTCCTCATCCTACTGTGCCCATGCTCTGCCCCCAAAGCCCTGAACAAAAGCCTCTTTCTGCCCAGCTCAGGCACAGACCTGTGGCATTAAAAGGCAGCAGGAACGCGGGCAGCAGCACTCAGACATCAGCAAGGGGGGACAAGAGGGAAGGAGGGGTGCACACCCAACACAGCCCCCCCAGGGCTGCCCCACTTCCACACCAGCACCTGGAAAGCCATGTCCCCAGCCCCTGGGGCAGCCTTCCAGCTCTGGTGCGAGCACACTTTCCCCTTTAAGATGTGGGATCTCCGTGCCAGGGCCTGACCTCGGCATCCTCAGCTGAGCTGGATTAACGGGGCAGAGGGAAGGGGCCCACCGAAGGGAGCAGGGCCTCCCAGAGCTCCCCACACACAGCCATAGGGCTCTGTGGGGCTGAGCGCACGTGGGCACAGCCAGCACTGTATGCAATGGGAGCATCCTGAGAGCAGTGGGTGGAGGGACATGCAGCCGTGCTGGGGAGCAGAGCACTCTGGGGGGGCTTTTAAGTGCTCTGTACCGGGAGTGCTGCTACCATGAAGGACTTCACCGAAATCACGCTTTGCCCCGAGGCTCTGGAGCGCAGCGAGGTACGGCTGGGGCAGGGGTGCCACCCTATGGGTCTCTACAGTGCAGTGCCCACAGTGCCATGCACACGTTGCTTTCGTGCAGACTGAGTTCTGCAACCCCGTCTTTGAGGGTGAGGAGCCCCTGGCAATGCCTCCAGCTGAGAAGCCACCGGACGAGGATGGGGTGGGCGCCACATCACCCCAGGATGCCCTCGGTACCTGCATGGGGTTTGTACATGCGCCCCCGTGTCCGTGGGGCCACTGGGAGCCCATCCATGGGGTGTTCTCTGTGGGGGTTTGGGGATGCGTGGGGAATGGTTGGCATCCTGGGGACAAGAGGCTGGGCTCGGGGGGTGGCACAGGGCTGGGGACATGGCAGCACCCCGCTCTGCCCTCTCTCCTCACCCTCCCCAGGCCGGCAGCTCTGGGTGCAGGCGGGCTGGCAGTACCGTGCTGACTGCAGGTTCACCTGGCTCTGCGTGGCTCTGATGAGTGCTGTTCTCCTCTTCCTCATCGCCCTCCTGCTGGGCATCATCATCCACCGTGAGTGCTGTGAGCAGGGAGAAGGGGGGAAATGCGCTGTGGCTGCGGGGCTGGGTGGGCTTCCAGAGCTCCCTCCCCACACTACATCCATCCCCCTTGGCACAGAACTGACCTCCCCGCCACCACCCCGCTCCCCGGCTGCAGCCCTGCCCGCCCGCAGCACCGCCACCACCACTGTGGCACCCAGCCTGAGAGACCCCCAGGACACCAAACCCTCCCCCCCAACCCACGGCCGACCACCTGCAGCCAGCACTGCGGCACCGGGTAAGTCCCCATGCGGGTGATACACCATGGTGGCCATGTCCCCATGTCCCTTAACCCAAATCCATTTGTAATACGCAGTGTGTGGTGGGACCCTGCATGGCCCTGAGGGCTCCTTCAGCTCCCCCAACCACCCCGGCCCCTACCCACCCCATGCTCTCTGCATATGGCACATCGAGGTGGCAGCTGGCATGGCCATCCAGCTGACAATGGATGCGTTCAGCGTGGAGGGCACCGCCTCCTGCCTCTTCGACCGGCTGGAACTCTATGAGGAGCAGGGGACCCGGGGGGGCACTGCCAGGTAGGGCTATGTGCGCCCAAGGAGGGGGTGGCATAGCCAGGGATGGTGCAAGCAGTGCTACTACCTCCACTGTGCCCCCAGATTCTGTGGCAGCGTGGTCCCCCCAACCTTCAACAGCATCTCCAACCACCTGCGTGTCACCTTTGTCTCTGATGGCAGTGTGGGGGCACAGGGCTTCAGTGCTCACTACCGCGCTGTGGCCCCCAGCGAGAGTGAGTACGCCGTGTGGGTTGGCCTCAGAATACCCAGGGATGTGGGTATGGGTATGGGTATGGGTATGGGTATGGGTATGGGTATGGGTATGGGTATGGGAATGGATGTGGGTATGGGTATGGATGTGGGTATGGGTATGGATGTGGGTATTTATGGATGTGGCTATGGGAATGGATGTGGGTATGGGTATGGGTATGGGAATGGGTATGGGAATGGATGTGGGTACGGGTATGGATGTGGGTATTTATGGATGTGGGTATGGGTATGGATGTGGGTATTTATGGATGTGGGTATTTATGGATGTGGGTATGGGAATGGATGTGGGTATGGGTATGGATGTGGGTACGGGTATGGATGTGGGTACGGGTATGGATGTGGGTATTTATGGATGTGGGTATGGGTATGGGTGTGGGTATGTATGGATGTGGGTATGGGTATGGATGTGGGTATTTATGGATGTGGGTATGGGAATGGATGTGGGTATGGGTATGGATGTGGGTATTTATGGATGTGGGTATGGATGTGGGTATTTATGGATGTGGGTATGGGTATGGGTATGGGTATGGGTATGGGTATGGGTATGGGTATGGGTATGGGTATGGGTATGGATGGGTATGGGTATGGTAGGTGAGGGTATGGGTATAAATATGGATGTGGGTATGGGTATGGATGTAGTTGAGGGTATGTGTGACCAGCCTGGACACTGCACTCACTCCGCAGAGAGCTGTGCGTGGGATGAGCACTTTTGTGACCAGGGGCTCTGCATCCACCTGGGTTTTGTCTGTGATGGGTTCCACGACTGCGAGGATCGGAGCGATGAGGCCAACTGCAGCGTGAAGCACAAAGGTGGGGTGACAGCGTGTGACTCCCCCAGCCCCAAGGAGGTGATGGTAGAGGGAAAAGGGGGCACAGCTGCCATGTGTGTGAGTGCCGTGTGTGTCCCCAGAGTGCGGGGGGCCGCTGACCGCCCTGGAGGGGCACTTCTCCACCCCGAGCCACCCCCAGCCATACCCACACCAGCAGGTGAGAGAAGGGATGCTGGGAGGAGGAGGAGGAGGGCAGGAGGAAGGAAGGCCTCCTTCTGTCGGGGAGAGCCCGTGCCCCTGCCTGGCTTCATGGCTCTCACGGCTGTTCCCATAGCTGTGCCTCTGGCAGATCTCCGTGCCCCTGGGTCACATCATAGACCTGCACTTCCACAACTTCAGCCTGGAGTCACACGAAGACTGCAGCTTTGACTTCGTGGAGGTTCACGACAGTGCAGGCACCGGGACTGCCAGCCTCATGGGCAGGTGTGGGTCCTGTGGCTCAGCTGGGGAAACTGAGGCATGGAGTGGGATGCTGAAGTCAGCCTGAGGATGAAGTTTAGGGTTCTGCACACCCAACGCCACGTCTTGCCCCATCTCCCTACAGGTTCTGTGGCCACCAGGTGCCCCCTGCCCTGACCTCGTCACGGCATGTCATGACAGTCCTCTTTGTGGCAGATGAAGGAGTAGCAGACACCGGGTTCTTTGCCACCTACCAAGCCCGCAATGCCACAGAGAGTACGTAGCCAGGCAGGGAGCAGGGTGCCAACAGGGGCTCTGTGGTCTCCATCCTTGGGGGTTTCCAAGGCCAGGCTCAAGGAAGCCTGGATTTTCCCCCACGTCTGACCCTTCTTGGAGCAGGAGCTTGGGCTGGAGGTCCCCTGGCTCTCTGCCCGTGCCCATCCCCATCCCCTGCTCTGGCAGAAACCTGCAGCCCCGCAGAGTTTTCCTGTGGCAACGGCGAGTGCCAGGCATTGGAGTCTGTGTGTGACGGCTGGCACGACTGCCCCGATGGCACCGACGAGCTGAACTGTACTGGGGTCTCCTACCCTGCATTTGGTGAGTGCCCACGGCTGGGGAACGCCCCCCAACAGTCATCCCATAGCCACCACCTACCCCAGGCGCACACCTGGAGACCATCAGCCCCTTTGTGATATATAACCCCTAACTCTAACACCTAACCCTGCACCTCTCCCTGTGCAGGTTCCATCTGTGAGCCCGTGGAGGTGGAGATGTGCCTGGGGCTGGGTTACAATGCCACCTCCTTCCCCAACATCTGGCTGGCCATCCCAGACCAGGCGGGAGCTGCCGAAGTGCTGCAGGACTACCAGGTGAGCTGCAGGGCTGCAGGTGGGTGCTCTGCACCACACTGTGCTCACTGCTTCTCTCCTGCAGACGCTGATGGAGCTCGCCTGCTACCAGCACCTCCGCCTGCTCATCTGCAGCCTCTTTGTGCCCAAGTGCACACCAGATGGGGGTGTCCTGCAGCCCTGCCGTGCTGTCTGCCTGGCTGCTGAGCTGCGCTGCCAGCACTCCCTGGGTCTCCTGGGCATCCTCTGGCCCATCAACTGTAACATCCTGCCCGACTCCAACGACCCTGTGGAGTGCTTCCAGCCCTGAGATGGAGAGGAAAGAGGAGTGCCCCAAACCTCTCTTCTGCTCCAGCTGTGAGATGTCCTGCCCTGAGGCCTGCCAGTTTGCTCTGTGCCCAGTTCAGTGTCCAGATGCTGCGGGCTTTTTGCAGGACTGAGTTCTCAGAGAGGGACTCTGAGCCCTCAGCAGCAGAGCTGTTAATGCTCCGTGAATGGAGCAGGGCTGGGCCAGAGTGAGCAAGGCTGCAGGCTGTTCTCCAGCCCCAGAGCCAGCAAAATAAAGAGCATGAGCAGCTGATGAAGTGATGGAGCGGGAGGTGTGTTTGGAGAGGGTCTGCGTGTGGGTCCCACCAGATTATACTGCAGAAATGGAGGCATGGGCTAAGAGAGAGAAGTCAGGAGCATGGGCAGAAATAAGAGGGCACAGGACTGTCCCAGCTGCAGGGAGGACATGGGCTGGTTGTTGTGCCTGCAATAGGATGGGGGACCCCAGGGAAATGGGGAGATGGGTCTTGGAGAGTGTCATGCAGGCATCTCCATGGTGCAGGGAGCAGAACTCACTCCAGCCAGGGCTCTGTCCCTGCTGGCCATGCTGGCACCAAGCCACCCCACTGGCCACAGCCTGGCAACACCCTGTGGCCACAAACCAGCTCCCAGCTGGCCAAAACCAACAGCCCCTTCACACCTGGGGAAGAGTAGCCAGATCCCATGCAAGCACCCAGCTTTTGGGTATGTGGGCCAGGAAGGCTCAGCCAGCAGTGTCACCCGCACCACTGCACCCTGCAGATCCCTTGAATGCATTCAGTGCTGGAACAGATTCAAGGAGAGCTGGGAGTGCCTTGCAAAGCCCAGCACCATCCCAGCTTTGTCGCATGCCTGCAGTCTCCTTGCCTGCTGCCTGCACCTGCAGCCTGGCGCATCCCTGAACCATGCAGCACCACGCCTGCACCCTCTGCAGCCCCCACGGGTGCTCCTAGTGCTGGCACTGCCACACTGTGTGTGCCTCACTGTCCCTCTCACCTTACCCCTTCTGCCAGGGACAAAGTGCCAGCCAGGGCATCACGCACCTCTAGGACTCCCGCTCCCTTCTCCAACTCTCTCTCTCTGTTTTCCCTCTGTTTTCTCTCCTATTCCCCATTCCATCACGCTGTCCTGCTGCCCAGATGCCTTCAGCGCTGATGATTCTCATCCCACGCCTCCCCTCGCCCTGCTGGGCTGTTTGTCTGGCTCTCCCTTCCCCCTGCTTACAGCGCTTCCGACACCGCGGGATTATTTTTCTTTTTCCCCTTGTCTTGTAGTTTTTGGCTCCCGGGGCCCGTGATTTCCTTTGGAGTTTGGGAGGAGAGACGTGGGGGGGAGGGGGGGGGGGGTGGAGAGGCAGCCTCTCCTCGGGCCTTCGTCAGAGCGAAGCGGTCAGGAAGAGCCGCAGCCATCCCAGCGGAGCACAGCGGGGCCTGGGGACAGGAGCTGGGAGACTGCGGTGAGTGGGGAGGCATGGACACAATGGGGTCCCAGCTCTGGCACTGGGACAGAAAGGAGCCACATTTCTCCTCCTTTTCCTCTTTGCTGCAGCCGTCACGTCCAGGAGAGGGGAGAGAGAAACGTAATTAGGGCAAGGCCATGGGGAAAGGGTTGGGGGGCTGCGCCGGGGATGGGAGGGCTGTTGGGTGGTCCCAGCACCGGGGTGGTCCCAGTGTGTTCCCATGCGATGCTGCAGCCCTGGATGGCTGTATACAGGGAGCTGGGTGGCTCGGAGCAGGGAGCCGACCGTGGGGATGCTGCCAAGGGCAGGGCCACGATGCAACTGGAGCTCCCGAGCTGCCGCCCCGCCACGCACTGCTGTCTACCAAAACCACAGCCATGCATGGTGTCACCCGTGGGCATCCTGCCAGCGGTGCCCACCCGACACCCAGAACCCTGTGTCAGCACTTGTGCACGGTTATTGCCTTCCCTGCGTGGTCCCCTCCTGTTTCTGGCACCGGCATCGCCACGGTTTGGGTGGGCAATGGGGATGTTGCAGCAGGTGCAGGCAGCGCCTGCCAAAAAAGCAACTGGGAGAGAATTGAGGGCAGCTGCAGGGTGCCAGCCTTCTGAATTGGTGCCCACAGGAGTGTAACCTGTGTCCTCTGCCCCCTCCCAGCCCCTGCAAGGCAGACGAGATGAAGCAGCTCTTCCTCCTCTTCTTCCTCGGGCTCATCAGCAGCTCTATGCAGATTGAAGACAACAAGATCCCCAGGCAGTGCTCAGGGCAGCCGGGCATCCCAGGCACCCCAGGCTTGCATGGGGGCCAGGGTCTGCCAGGCAGAGACGGACGAGATGGCCGGGATGGGGCGATGGGGATGCCAGGCGAGAAGGGCGAGATGGGCCCACCAGGTAAGTAAGGGGTCAGGCAAGTAGGGGACCCTCACCATGGGAATGAGCTGAACTCTGGCACTGCTCTATATTGCCAAGCTGGGAGGAAATCCCACAAAAAAAGTCCCTTTTGTACTGCCACTGCCCTTCTTCTGCATGGATGACCCTCCAAGAGTCAGCAGCTTGCTTGACTCTCCCTTCCTTCCACCTCCTGCTTCAGGAACCCCAGTGTGGGTACAACATCCATTCTTTGGCTCCTGGGGGTTTATCTCGTGCCCTTGTGGGGTATGCTGCATCCTCAGATAGAGTGGCAGCACCGATGGGATGCTGACCCCCGCTGGGATGGATCTGGGCAGCTGAGCTGGGGGAGTTCAGATGGCCGGGGTTGCGCTGGGAACAGCAGCTTCAAGGTTACACTGTCCCCTCTGTGAACCCTCCAGGAGCTCCTGGACCCCGTGGGGAGATGGGCAGCCCCGGCATGGATGGCGTGCATGGTGAGAAGGGGGCACAGGGTGAGTGTGCAGTGGCCCCCCGCTCCGCCTTCAGCGCCAAGCGTTCTGAGTCCCGCAGCCCACCGCTGGCCGACCAGCCCATCCGCTTTGACGTGGTCCTGATCAATGAGCAGGGCCACTATGACCCCAACACTGGCAAGTTCACCTGCGAGGTGCCTGGCCTCTACTACTTTGCTGTCCATGCCACTGTCTACCGCTCCAGCCTGCAGTTTGATATCATGAAGAATGGGCACTCCATCGCCTCCTTCTTCCAGTACTATGGGAACTGGCCCAAGCCCACCTCACTTTCTGGGGGGGCTCTGGTTCGCCTGGAGCCCGAGGATGAAGTGTGGGTGCAGGTGGGAGTCGGGGACTACATCGGCTTCTATGCCAGCGTGAAGACAGACAGCACCTTCACTGGCTTCCTCGTCTACTCCTACTGGCAGAACTCTGCCGTCTTCGCCTGAGCGTGAGGCTGGGGATGGGGACCCCGTGGGCACCCCTTGGGGATGGGATGTGGCCATATGTGAGCCAGGATGCTCAGCATCCTCCCCTTGCCCTACTTCGACTTCACAGCCTCGTGCCAGGCAGGGGCACGCTCTCCCTGCCACCCCATGCAGCTCTGTGCCAGAGCTAAGCGTGATCGTGGGCTCCCAGCTTTGGGGCTCTATGCCCATGCTGGGGAGCTGCAGTGACCCGATGGCCGCATTGTCCCTGTGCACGCAGCATCCCCCCGGCCAGCTTCTCCCTGCGGGCTGCCTGGCCGCTGGCACGGCGAGGGGCCCGTCCTGCCACCCCCTGCCATGTCCCACTGTGAGCAGCCATCCTGCCCGTGTCACCGGTGTACCCGTCCTTGTCCCTGTCCTCCAGCCGCCCCTTTCCTCCTTCACCCGCAATAAAAGGGTCTTCATCCCTGCGCCTGCTGCTGTTCGGCCCTGCCTAGGGGTCGGAGGGGAGGCTGGCACCACTCGGGGGGCTGCACGGAGGGATGCCGGCTCGCAGCGCGGGGGACAGGACGCCAGCAGGCAGCACAGCCAGCGGGAAGCCGCTAGATGGAGGCATCGGCATCCCTTTGCTTCCTCCCTCCCTGCGAGCCTTCCCCTAAATCATCGAGGGGAGGGGTTGGGGAGGGACTCCCCGCCCAGACCCCCGATCTCGGCTCCCTGCGGGGCGCAGCGTTGTATCCGGGGGTCGCGTCCTCGCAGGGACCTCCCCCCCACACACACCCCGTGCCATGGGAGAGGTTGGGGGCCCCGGCCGGGTTGGGGACACGGAGGTTGTGGCAGGGGGAATCGTTGCTCCCCACCGTGTCCGGGACTTCGGGATTTCGCCAGCCCTCTCCCATCCCGGGATGTAGTGTGAGAGCAGCGATCCGCATGGGAGAATGGTCCCTATTTTTAGCCGTGGAACGAAGAGCTTCCTCATTCCTGCCCAAAATAGGTCCTGCGGGGATAGGGGACGAGCAGGGAGGGGGCTTTTGGCTGGGGGCCGAACTCCTTCACTCGGCAGCCGTGCTGCCCATCAGGCCGGGGACAGCGGGACGAGCAACCCCACAGTGCAAGGAGCGAATCCTCCAAACCTTGGGACCGCGCAGGGGCCCGGAGCCAAGGGAACATCGCTGCATCGCACCTGAGCGCACAGAGCACAGCGGTGCTTGTGGGACCACCCACAGCCCCACAAGGGCTTGCAGAAGCTATGAGGCCAGGGGTGAGGGCTCGCTCCCCACGGGAGCCCTGCAGTTCCCTCCCAGCCCCAGCCGCAGGGGTCAGGTTGCAGCGGAAGCGGCTGTTTGGGTTGAAGATGGCTTTTTCTGTAAGCAGAGCCGCTCAGGGATAAACAACGCGGCAGAGCGGATCGATGGTCGGAACCGTCTATTCTGGGAGGAGGAAAATGACTTTTCTTGGGATGAGGCCAGGGGAGTTGCGTGGGGGCTGGCAGCATCCTCCAGGCCCTATCATGATGCGAGGAGCAGCTTTTGGTGCGGCAGCAGCTCTGGGCTCTGCTCTCCTTGGGATGCTTTTTCACCTGGGTGCTTTGTATGGGGTCAGTGGGGGGCTGCTGGGACTGGCCCTGAGCAACACAGAGGTGCCCACAGCTGCCTAGGGAGGAGAACAGGGGGGGATAGGGTTAAGAGGAGCCACAAAAGGCTTTGGTTTGTGGCAGCTCCTAACGAGCTCCAGCAGCTGCCCCTGAGGAAGGAGTGGCCACAGCCCTTATTCCAGCTGCAACCAGGTTGGGGAGGGACCACCACCCCTTTGGCCAGCAGGAGGGTGAAGCTGCTGTAAGAGAAGGGTGAGCAAAGAGGTCTTGTGCAGCTGACAGAGGTGGCAGCTGGAACAGAAATGTTTGTTTAATTAAAAAAAAAAAAAAAAAAAAAAAGAAGTGCTGGCAGCCCTTCCCAGAGCAGCTTCTTGGCCACAGTAAGGTCACAGTCTTCAGCTGGAGGCCTGGACCCAGCAGGGCTGGGGCTGCAGCAAGGGTCTGGGGCTGCCATGTGCAGCATGCAAGAGGCGTTGGCTGTGTGCGTGCGCCCTGAAGCTGCAGAGGAGGTGAAGATGCCAAGTGGATCAAACATCTCCACCAAGAGCCCAAACCTTCAGCTTCAGGAGCAGAGCATGGAAATGCCCTCAGTGGCAAAGGCTGTGCTGGTGACTCCTGGCTGACCTGGTAAGGAGAAGTTCAACCCGGGGGAGGGGAGGGGGGCTGTCCTCAATCAGGGGAGGATGAGGTGGGCAAGCAAAGAGCTCAAGTGTGAAACCAGGGGGTCTATCCATTGCATGCACACAGCAATTCCCACACCAGCACTGTGCATGAGCTCTCATGGCTGTGCTGGGAAACGGGCCCCTGTTGGGGTATCCAAAGTGCCTATAGAGCAGCGTGAGGACAAGCAGGAGGGTCCTGTGGGCTCTGTGCATTGGTCCTGGTGGGAATGGGATCCACCTTGATATCTGGCAACAGCTGACAGCAGCAGGTGGCTGAGGAGCACAGCTCAGGTGGGTGAGTCCCTACAAACCAGAGGGGCTGAAAGAAGGGGACAAGACCAAAGGAGGACCCAGCTGGGGGCTTCAGGAGAGCAGACACTTGCTTCTTCAGGGATCTGCATGGGAGAATCCCATGTCCTGGTGAGTAGAGTGGGACCAGCAGGACCAGAGATAACCTCCTTCCAGGCTCAAGTGATGTTTCTATCTGCACCCCAATGAGATGGAAACTGGGAAGGCAGCAGGGAGTTTCCATTCATGATGATACCCGCAGCCCAGCTGAGCACAGCTCCGTGCAGCATGCTCTGAGCCACTAATGAGGGAGCAAAGCTGGTGCCTGGGAGCAGCCCAAAGGCCCCCCATGGTTCTGCTGCTGATCATCACCTGCTCCCTCCTTATCGGCCGGGGGCTGTGAGCTGCTCTGCAGTGTGTGTCTGTCATGCCAGCTCCCTGCTGTCACACAGGCAGTGGCAGCTCATTAGGGCTGGGATGTTGCAGCTGGGCAGACAAAGGGATGCCAGGGATTTTCCCAAGGCCTGGGGCAGGTTTCAGTTCCAGCAAGCTGTCAGCATCCCCCCCACCTCAGTGCTTTTAAGTGGGGGTAACCCAGCAGCATCACGCTGCTCCCATCCTCGTAGAAGGGAATGCACCCAAGACCTCAGACCTTATGCCCATGTCCGGTTTGTGAGCATCACTGCAGCCCCACATCAGCTCCATGGTGTTGGAGAAATATCAGGACACTGCAGGCTGCCATCAGCCAGGGGACGGTTGCATTTTCCTCTTGTAATTGCTTGCTGCATGTGAGCCAAGTGCATGCAGGACAGCTCCCGAGGGAAGGCTGTGTCCTTTACATCCTGTTCTCACTTGACCACAGTGGGATGAGGTGGCTGCATGCATCTCTGCTTGAATGTCTGCTGCACAGGGCATCTCCCTGCCAACTCCCATCCCCCAGCCCACCTCAGCTTTCTGAAAGCTGTGCCTCAGTTTCTCCTGGTGCAGCCAGTCCCCCGCAGGGCTTGGCAGCCCCATGCTGGCGCTGTGCCTGGCTGAGCTGCACTCCTGCAGCCTGCCTGCAATCCACCTGTGTGACTTTCAGCCAGGACATAAGAGTTGCCTTGTTAAAATTAAGCTTGTTTGCTGCCATAGCCCTGCCAAGGCAGGTGAGTTCAGGGCAGGGTGAGCCAAAACTCCTGAGGTCTCTGCTCATCGGGGTCTCGAAATGTATTTTCCAAGCAGTTTGCAAGGATTCTGGAGAAGCCAAGGGTGCTTAAAAGCACGCAGTAGCTTGCCAAGAGCTCAGATCAGGGCCAGGGAATAACTGTGCAGCAAATGCATCTGCTCACCAGTAGCTCAGCCTGTCCTGGCCTTTTTGTGAGGCAAAGTTGCTCCTGTGCTGCCTCCATCCCTGAGGATAGCGGGCTTGCCAACACCCTCTGTCACATGAGAGCTGGGATTATGCATCCTCATGCTTTGTTCTGCCAGCCTGGAAAGTCTCAGCCCTCCTGCTCTGGGCTGCTCCAGCTCTGGAGAAGCCAAGCACAGATTGCGTTGGTCCAGCAGAAAAAAGCACACGCCTCTTTCCAGGAGCAGCTTAAGACCCTCTGCAAAGCAGACTGCTCTCTCTCTTCCTCACTGAGCAGCCCATAGTGACACCAGCCCTGGAATCCAACTCTGTGTCAGTGATGGAGCCCAGGGGGAAGCAGGGAGGAGGTCCCCAGGGAAGCCCACCCCAAGAATGAGACAGCAGGCAGCTTTTGGTAGAGGAAACTTTAATTTGCTTGTTTGTAGTGCAAAGAGTTAAACTTAAGGCAAAGCTTTCTCTCTTTTTTTATAAACAGGCAAAAAACAAATGGGCCCCTAAAACAGTGACTGCTATAATAACAATAAAAAAAAAAAAGATTTGTAGGGAAGAATTGCAGTCTGGAAGAGGTGTCCTTCCTCCCCAAGATTGGAAAACATTGCACCCCAAGATCGCTAGCTGGCCCCAACCAGGGGTGAGTCCATCTGAGCTGCAGGAGAAGTGACTTGGAGGTGAGGATGAAGAGACTCCAGCACACAGCAGTCCCTGCAGAGCTGCTCTTGCACACCATCAGACCTCGACACAGCACAAGTTTGCGGGGCAAGTTGTCTCCCAGCATGGCCTGGCCTCTCCGCTGCCTCTGTTTTGGCTTAAATTACTAATCAATTATTTGTTAGCAGGAGAATGGAGAAAGCCATGCCAGCCGCCCCCAGGCTCTTGGCTTGCAGTCGAGGAGTCAAGGCTCCTTCCAATCTGGCTCCAGCCAAAATTGGCTTTGATGCATGGCTGACCCCAGACAAGCAGCTGAAAAAGGGAAAGCTTTTTAGCGCGTGGCTCTCCTGCAGTCCAGCAGTTTCTTGGAATAGTGCTGGGATGAGGCACCTCAGCCTTTCCTGGCTAGGAACAGATGGCCTCGTCAGACTTTGTGGGACACTTACATTAAACAAACTGTATTTCACATTGCAGATAAAACAGAAGTGTAACCCTGCCCTAAACAAACATAGCTGTGGTCCTGGTACTGCTCGGTGCACAAGTCTGCAGGTCCATTGCACTTGTGCCTGGAGCTGGAATGTCTCAGTGGGCTTCAAGGAGGATTGGGGTGTCCCCTTGACTCCCAAAGAGCCACCCCTTCCTGCCAGCCCAGCCTGGGAAGTGGCAAATGCTCTCCAGCCTTAGGGAGCCTGAGGGCTGTTCAGGTTCCCCAGGCAACAGGTAACAAACTCCCTTCAAGCGCCTCCATGCAAGTAACACAGTATGTGCTTGCTGGTCTTGCATAGGTGTGGAAGCAGCAGCAGCACTGAGCTCTGCAGTCAGCTGTCCTGCAGGGAGATGGTGCTCATTGTGGCTCCTACCAGCAAGGGAAAATTCAAACTCCAAAGCCATAATGGCTGGGACATTAAGGAGCCTCAGAAACCCTGCTGTCCTCCAGCTGAGAGCTGGGCTCAGCCCTTTGGTAGAGAAGCCTAAAAAGCTCAACTGTGCTTTGCAAGAGCCTGCAAAAGGGGCATGCGAATCCCTTCTCTGGGAGCTGCCCCACTTAAATGGCAGGAGGAAAAAAGAGTGCAAAAACACTCCTTTGCCTTGCACCAGTTCCAGTAGTTTCCAAGATGGCACAGCTTTTATCCTCTCATCAGCTTTGGCTAGGAGGAACCACAGCATCCCTCTGTGCTTTGTTTCAGATCCCAGGCTCAAGGCAATAGGCCTCGAAACAGAAGTTGTCAAATACAACAACAAACAAAAACAAAAAAAGACAACCTTTCAGCCTGCTGCAGAGATCAGCTACTGCGCCTGCTAGCAGGATCTACAGCCTAGCTGTGCACTGAACGTGGCTCAAAGACACCTCTGACAGCCTCTTGGTCCTTAGTTCTTTGGAAATAACTCGGGGCAGCCCTGGGAAGAGCCATCCTGCGTTCCAGCACGAGGCAGAGGCAGGGGTGTCTTCAATCACCTGGAAAGACAACCCAAACCACCCACCCCAGAGTTTACAGGTACACGTTGAGCGTCTGGAGGATCATCTGGCGGCACAGCGGGCAGTTGCGTTGGTAGATAGCCTGCTGCAGGAGGACTTCTGTGCACTCCTGGCACAGGCACAGGTGCCTGCAGGGCAGAAGCAGCACAGTCTTGGTTTGATCTTGGCAGATGACGCATTTCTTACGTTCTTCTTGTTCTTTCAGAAGCATCCAGGGGTCGTCGTTTGGAGCGCCTGCTCCATCCCCAGCTGCTGCGTTCAGCTGCTCTCTCCTTGGAGCTTTCCCCCAGGAGGTGCTCGGCTCATCCCTGGATGCCTGGAGACGCTGCCCAGACACGATGCTTCGACTCATCCCTGGATGTGCCTGCGGGACCTGCTCTGCATGTGGCTGCTCCTCCTGCTGAGCCACAGCGTGGTCGTCCCCTGCCAGCATCAACCTGCCCAGGGCCTGGGTTGCCCTTCGCCGCTCGCTCTCCTGGTTCATCGTTCTGCCCCCTCGGCTCCAGTTGGTCACCTGCAAGCTCCAGTCCACCAACCTGCGCCAGGTCTGTGAGGTCATGGCCATGCCCAGCATTAGGATGGCCATCTGGTAAAGCCTCCACACCTCTTGCTGCAGGCGGGGATATGCAGGCAGCGTGTGAAAGTAGCCCAGCACGTGGCCCAGAAGCGTGAGGAGCAGCCCGGGGTTGAAGACGACAGCGCTGACGACAATGATGGCAAGGAGCAAAGCCAGCCCATACACGTTGACAAAGAAGATGCCAATGAGCAGCTCGGTGGTGGAGACCAGCAGCTCGAAGGCCAGCTGGCAGGGCGACCAGAGCAAGATGGAGACGGCAATGGCGCTGCTGGAGACGTGTGCCAGGAAGGCGGCCAGCAGGTCGGCAACGCGCAGCACCGGGCTGACCACCGAATCCCAGAGGGCCAGCAGCAGGGTGAAGAAGTTCTGCGTGCCCAGCAGGCACAAATTAACCACGCTGTTGACCAGGTAGGCCAGCAGGCTCACCCCGATGGCCAGCCCCTCGCCCGCCTCCCTCAGCAAGGCCTGCCCCGAGCCCAGCAGGCCGCACAGCCCGCGCTGCAGCAGCTCCCTGCCCCGCAGCCCCACGTGGGTCAGCAGGTGGCCCAGCACCTTCAGGCCCTCCAGGGCGGAGCAGCAGCCCCTCAGCAGGCCGCCCAACCCCTGCGCGGCTCCCAGCGCCAGCGCGCAGGCCGCCTCGGCGAGGCCGCACAGCCCGCCCAGCAGCCCGTTCCAGCAGGCCCACAGCCCGGCCGCGGCAGCAGCGGGGAGGCTGGCGGCGGTGGTGAGGAGCCAGAGCAGCGCGGTCACCAGCGAGGACACCAGGAAGAAGTTGAGGTCGAGCAGGAGGAGCAGCAGATCCAGCGCCAGGCGCAGGCCGCGCAGCAGCAGCAGCAGCAGCTCCATGGCGGGGCCGGGCCCGGCCGCAGCCCTCAGCCGAGGCCCGAGCCGGGCCCCCCCGCTATGGGCGCCGCCATCTTGTCGTGGGCGGGAACGCGGCGCTGGCCAATCGGACGAGGGGGACGCGGCGAGTCTCGCTTCCTATTGGGCAGTTCGGAGGACGCGGCGGGGGGGAGGCGCCTCCGATTGGTTGGTTGCGCCAGGTTGGATTTAAAGGGCCAGAGGCGCCGAGTTAACCTTTGCGAGCGGTCCCCACCCGGGGCGGGCTGCGGGGTTACGCGTGTGATGAGCCGTGCCGGCCTCAGTGCTGGCAGCCGGCAGGTTTCCGGTTGTGACGCTCCAGCACAGGGTCAGCCAGGGCGGTGCTGCTCACACCACATCAAGCGGTTTCCTGCAGGGGTCTCAGAATAATTCCAAGGCCAGGACCAGCCCAAGGTTTGGCCAGGGAGTCGCTCTCACAGCAGGTCCTGCTTCCTGCTGAGAGGTTCCTGCCAGCTTTCAGGCTGGGCATCCCCAGGAGACAGCCTGGCCCCACTGCCTGGACGGTGACGCCAGGCAGAGGAACACCCAGCATCGTACCCAAGGCTTTTTAAGGAAGGGGAGAGCAAGTGGAATGGATGACCCATGAGAAAGACATCCAAGGCCCTGGGCAGTGCCTGGACACGGGGGGAGCCCCTGAGAGTTGGGTGCCTGGGTGCCCCTCCTGCAGCCCCCTTCCGCTGCACAGCAAAGCCATGTGTCTGTCTGTCAGTCTGTCTGTCCTGCTGGCTGCTTTCAGGTCTGTTCCCTCCCTGCCTGGCTGGTTTCAGGATTTTGGCTGTGTGTTCCCCCCTGGTAGGGTGTGTGCCGGTGCCCACGTGACAGAGCCAAGATGCTTTGAGCATTTATGGTAATGTTTGGATTTTCTTATTGCTTTACCAGGAGGCAGGAAAAAAAACAAAAGGGGGTGGAGGGGGGCAGAACAGAAGAGCCAGGCGTGCTGTGCTCCATTCATTCCTCACTCCATGCTGTGGGGAGGGGCCCTGCGAGCCCCATGCACCTGCGTCCCCCTCCCTGCTGCCGGGGGGCACAGAGAAGGGCCAAGAGTTGCAAAGCTTCTCCTTCCTTGCTCCTTTCTCCTGCAAGGATGTGCAAAGACCTGGGGGAAGGAGCACCCTGAGAGGGGCACCAAGGGCTGCAAACACCCGGGGGGGAGGGGGGGGGTCACTGAAGCCTGTGCAGGATGGGGTGCTTGGCAGCCTGCCTTACCCCCCCAACCACCTCTTGGCAGGCTTTCCCCAGCTGTCCTCACACTTGCTGGAGGTGTGGGCATGATGCCACCGCCCTGCCAGCTGTGCATGGCAGCTGCCTGGAGCAGGGCAGACTCCTGCTTCTCAGACCTCGTTCCACTCATTGAGTCAGGGTTGCTCTGTACCTTTGGGGTGTAAGAATTGGAGTGTGGGTGCATCATGCCCGGGGCTGTGCTGGCACCCAGCCCTGCTGTGAAGCTGCATCACTGCCTTCCCAGCTCTGAGCTCACCGCAGCGTGTTGGGAAGCAGTAGCAGTCAGCCTGGGCTGTTCCAGAGCTAAAAGCAAAGAGATGAAGCATCCCAGTGCTGGAGCTCTCTGGTTGTCCTGGCTCTGGGGGGTACATAACAGCGTGCGGCTGTGGGGGTGGAAGAGGAATGGGAAAAACAGGGAGACAAAGGGTTGGCAGCCCAGCCTGCAGCTGCACAGGGGGGAAATGATGCTGAGGAGGGGGGAAATGGCGCCAGGGGCCACCATGGCTCCCACCTACGCTGCTTTGCAGCAGGACACGGCTTCCCCAGCATCTCCTCCCAGTGCTGCCTGGGAGCAGGAAGGGTGGTGCTGGGAGGTGGGTCCTGCTGGCATCGTGCCCCCGCTCCCAGCCCTGGCTGGGTCCGTGGAACTGTCCTTAGGGTGCTGACCTCATACAGGAGCAGGCTGGCCGGCACAGCGCGGTGACACCAGCACACGGCCCAGCTGTGGCTGCTCTCAAGGTGCCCAGCTAAACGCCCCAGCACAGCTCCGTGCTCCAGATCAGGCTCAAACAATGGCTCATTTCAGCACATCCGCTCCAGGAAGGTCCCCATCCCCATCTCCAGTTGGGCTCTGCTCCAAAGCGGTGTGCCTCGCTCTTCCTCCAGCCTCCACTTCTGGGTAGAAAGGAGTCGCGTCCCCCAGCATCCCCACTGCACGCACCGCCATCCATGGGCTGTGGTGATGAGGAGCCTGAGAGCTGTAGGAAAAGGAGCTGGGATCTCTCAGTCCTGTTGGAGCCCAGCCAGGCAGCCCTGGGAAAAGCAAGTCCTCAACCATGGGAAAGGCCTGTGAGGAGAAATCCCTGCCTGGCCCCACAGCTCCCATGGGTGCAAGTGGCCTCACGTGTCCCCAGCGGGGCGGGTGCAGGCAGGGGGGTGGCATGTGGACAGAGCCCTGCTTGCTGCCCTTGCCCTCTTCTGAGCAGCCCCAAACCCCGCACAGCATGAAAGTCCCCCACTCCCCCCCCTGCCCCCCTCCAAATCTGGTGACGCTGTGATTTTTTGGCTTTTCCTTCCTGCTCAGTGACACGAGCTGGGGAAGCCTGGTGACGTGGAGAGCCGAGACCTCGGGTGCCCATTCCCCTGGGAGCTGCAGCATTAGCGGGGGGCAAGGATGGAGCGTGGCCGGGCCCCCTCCTGTCCCTGCACCGTGGGACCCCCCGCCATCCAGCCCCATAATCCACCCCATTGTGCAGGCGGGTGCCCGGCCCCGGCCCATCTGGCGCCAAGACAATGGGGCCTTTTTCCATCCGGCAATAGCCGGGGGGAGTTGAACTCAGCATCTTCCGAAGGAAAAGGCCTGTTTATAAATAGCTGTCCCTGCTCTGCCGGCTTCCCCCAGCCCCAAAGCCTTCCCTTCCCAACTGTGGTGCACTCGGGGCTGAGAGAGGATCCTTGGGCACGAACGTGATGCTTGTCCCAGTTTGGCTGTGCACGTGCAAGTGAGGGGGCAATACGTGGCCGTCTGCACACCATGCAGGGCTGCACCTGCTCTGAGCTGCATGGAGCCCCCATCCATGATATGGGGTGAGCATCCAGCCCTGGGTGCAGGGCTCCTTCCCCGTGCCTTGGTGGTGGCCCCCAGCCGGGTAGGGTTTCCCCTTCATTCCCCAGCTGTCCTTGTCTGTCTGTGCTGCGTGTTCTCAGAGCAGGTTTGCATGCCCCAAACCTTTCCCCACCGTCACCGAGGCAAGTGTGGGGCTGGGTGTCCCCTTTGCCATTTCAGCTCCTTTTTTGGGGCTTTGCCACTACTCAGCATCTGCAAAGCTGCCTTCCGTCTCCAGGTGCATAAATCCAGATGTCATCTTCCTTCCTCCCTCCGCCTGCTCCCAGCCTCTCCCAAACAAAGCCCCGTAGCCATGGTCGGTAATCCCTGTAGAAGGGAGAGCGGAGGCATAAAGGAGTGCTGCAAGCCCAGCTCAGCAAGGGAGGGAAGAAGGGAGCTTTTTGCTGAGCCATGGGACATCACACAGGGCTCTGGTGGTGGTGCAGGTTGTCTGTGTGCTCCTGCACAGCTGATGCTCATCCCTCACCCTCCACTCAGGATCACATCCTTGCAATTCAGCCCAGGCTGCGATCGATCCCTGCATCCCGTGAGCCCTACGGCTGGAATGCAGCCCCAGGGGTTTCTCCCTGGAAGGATGGAGGCAGTGAGCCTCCTATGGCCCAGTGCTGGCCCCACTCCCAGCCCTTCCCTGAGGATGGGCCCCTCTCACCCCAACGGTGTTGTGTGAAGCAGCGCAGGCCTGAGAGGATATGGCAGCCCGCTTCCATCCTTCTTTCATCCTCTCCGTGCCAGCAGCGCTGCATCACCCAGCACCCATCATCACCCTTCATCACCCATCATCATCAGGGCAAACAACGCTCAGCCCTTCCTGCAGCTACCGCTCCCCGCCGGCAGCGCAGAGCCAGGTGCAGGAGGAGCGAATGCAATTACAGCCCTCCTGCAGCTGGGGATGCTCAGACAGCACCGTGAGACAGCCCTGCTGTGGGCACGCTGCCTGTGGGGCTGCCCCACACCTCGAGCAGAGCAGGGATCCACGCCACTGACCTCCCTGCTCTGCCTGTGCGCGCGGGACGGCGGCCCCAAGCACGGCGCATGCTGTTTGTTTGCATAGCAGCGAGCGGGGGCCGAAGCCAAATCCATTAAGCAAGCAAATAAATAAGAAGGCGTGAGATAAAGCAGCTGAAGGCAGCCCGCCTGCTGTGCTCCCTGCTGAGCCTGCACCCACTGGGTGCCAGGTGATTTCACGCCTAACCCGGCTCCCAAACCCATTTTCCCCAGAACCGTGAGGTTGGTTGGGAAACAACCACCACCACAACAAAAATATCATAGGAAAAAGCTCTCTTCAAAGCAAAGCGCCTCGAAAAGCAGAGGGCACACAGAAGCTGCTGTAGGCTGGCACCCGCAGCCAGGCTGTTTTGTCCTTTCCCAAGGGCTGGGAATTTTCGTTTTGCTTTATTTTTAACGGGGGATAAAAAGCTCGCAGTGGAACAGAATGCAGAGCAGCGTGGCAGCCAGGCTCTCCCACTTGTTTGTTCGCAGCGTTGGGTTCTTTCTCTGCCCTCACCGGGTGGCATTGGTTGGGTTCATTCATGCTGCTTCATACAGAACGAGCAGAGCACGGGGCTGTGGTGCAGCGTTCGGGGAGAGGAAAGCATCCAGGGACCCCCAGCCCTGGGCAGCCCGTGGTTATGTGAGCATCTCCACCGTGCGCCCATAGGGGAGCGAGTGAGGCTTTGCTCCATGCACTTGTTCCTGGAGGGCTGCCCCTCCACGCAGCAGCACCAGTCCAGGAGCCTTATCATTGCCCAGCACTGCCATTTTAAGCAACTAATCTCGCCGGGAAAGAATTTAATCATTTCCGATGAATCATCGAGTCCATTTGGCTAGGGAAGGGGTTTTGTTTTGTTTTTTTTTTTTTTTTTTTGGGGGGGGGGGGGGGGGG
>JAPSGF010000265.1:0-46233 GCA_035772895.1 Perdix hodgsoniae | reverse complement strand
GGGGGCATGGAGAGGGCCGATGCAGGGCGTTGCCGGGGCTGGGGGGTGAGAATGGGGATGCTGGGGATACTGATGGCAGGGAGAGAGGCTGGGGGGAGCCTGGGTGGGGTGGGCAGAGGTGTGCAGTCCCCAGGACCTGTGCTGCAGGAGCAAAGAGCAGAGGTGCAGAGCTGGAGGAGGGCACTGTCTGCAGCAGGATACGGGTCAGAGAGCTTTGGGTGCAGATGGGGAGAGGATGGGAGGCAGAGGGGGGCTTCAAGGGAGCTCTGGTGCTTTGTCCCCCAGCACAGATCTGACGGAGAATGGGGACAGTGAAGCATGCAGTAGAATGGGGGACAGGAGCTTGGGGGGGTTGCTCTGCTCTCTTGGCTTGCACTGGGAATGGGTCTCGGAGGGGTTGCGTTGGGGACGGGTGATTTCCCCTGGATAATAGCAGCCTTGTCCGCCCCACCGCCCCCGGGCCGGCCCCCAGCCAGCCCTCTGCTCCGGCCGTGCAAACCGCGGCTCTTCCACAGCCGCCCCATTCAGCAGCTGCGCGGGGGTTGGGGGGCAGCAATGCGCCGTGGGGCCCCTCCGTGGGGCTCTGCTATGGGGACGGGCATCTGCTATAGAGCGAGCATCCCTGCCGGTACGGAGAGCGGGGTTTGGGAGCAAAGCCACAAAGATGGGGGTCTGTATGGGGGTGTCCCCTCCTCCCCACAGCCCAAGCAACGACAAAAGGCGTTTTGTTGTCCCACTGTTCCCGAGCCCCTCTCCGTGGCTTCAAGGTGAGCCAGCCGCTTTATGGGCTGCTTTACGGGGCTGCTCCGCTCGACCGGGACCGTGCCCCTATCTGCTATTCCCGAAGAACGGCACCCCAGCCCCCAACCCCCGAGGGGTTCCCACCTCCAGCGCCTGCCTGTCTGCTCCCGACAACCTGAGCAAGCCTGGGCAGGGCGGGCGGGGCGGCAGGAATGAGCCGCAGAGGGACCCGGCGCCGGAACCGAACCGAACCGGGGTGGTGATGGTGGGAGGGGAAAAGAGGGGAGAGCAGCTCGGCGCCGCGCGACCGCTGGGGGGGGATAAGGGGCTGCGGGCGGGGGGCAGCAGCACCGCGCCTTCCTCCTCCCCGCCTCCTCCTCCTCCTCCTCCTCCTCCTCCTGCTCCTGACGTCAGCCCACGGGTCCCGTTCAGTCGCGGGCGGGCGGCGGCGGCATCGGGCATGGCTGGGGGGCGGCGGGCGGCCCCGCGGTGCGGTTGGGGCTGGGGGGGCGGCTGGAGCTGCTGCCCCCTCTTGTGCCTCCTGCTGTGCTGCGGTGAGTGGGGCAGGGGTCGGCGGGTGGGTTGGGGAGGGGGTGTGGGAGCACCTGAAGCCGTGCGGGGCTGTTTGCGGGGTGTGGCACCGGGAGCACCTTTAGGGTCGGGGGGAGCGTCGGTTCTTTTGGGGAGGGGCGGGATGCAGCCCGACCGGATTGGAACGAGGGGTGCGTTGCTGTTGGGATGAGGGTGGTTTGTGGGGTGTCCGCGGGATGGGAGGGCGCGGGGTGCGGCTGCTCTTGGGGTGCTTTTGGGGCGGGACGCGGCGTGCAGCCGCTTTTGGGGCGCAGCTGCTTTTGCATGGAGTGCGTCTGTTTTGAGGTGCGGCGTGGGATGCGTCTGCTTTTGGGTGCCGCCTGCTTTTGGGGCGTGCTGCGGGGTGCAGTCCCCTGTGAGATGGGAGACCGCAGGGTGCAGCGGCTGCGCTTTAGAGCTGGGAAATGGTGCTCTGCTTTCAGGGTGTGACTCTCGGGGTGTGAGGCATAGGTGTCCCCCCGTGAATAGGGAGCCCCTTCCCCACCAACTCCCTTCCCTGTGCCTGGGACGTGGCCAGACGCTGCTCCTGCAGTTGGGGTGCGTGGGGCTGGGTGCTGTGCTGCAACCCATCCCCAAATGGAGCTGCAGAGCCCCGTGGGCCGTTTCCCACTCCCGGGCTGAATGCAGACGGCCGGGGGAGCTGACGCCCTTCGGGCACCGCCTGGCCAGAGTCCAGGAATGCTAAAACCGTGGAGCGGGGGAGCGGGGTGGGAGCAACCCCCCCCCCATCCCCTGTCCCCGCCCTGCACGTCCCCAGGCTCCGCTTCAGGAGTGGATCTGTGTGTGCAGAGCTGGGAGTGCCCGGTGTTGTCCCTGGAGCTGCTTTGCAGCCCCCTAAGGCAGCACAGGGCGAGGGATGGTCTCTGTATCCCCGGTGGTTTTGGGCAGGTGGCTGGTGGTGGCCCCAGTCCTGTGGCTGTTCTCCACGGGGCAGAGGTGAGGGCAACGTGTGTCCAGTGTGCAGCAGGGTGCATCGGTCACGCTGTTAGGAAGCATCCACCCCTTTCCTTCTAAGGAGTTTTTTCCCCGAGCACCGTGTTTCTCTTGGCTTTTTTACACTTTCTTTTTTTATCCTCTTTCCAGTCCTTTTTCCCTCGGTTTATGGGCTGTGCTTCCTGCCCCAAGCCGTGCCCTCCCCGTAGTGGGGATCCCCACGCTTCGCCCCTGCCAGCCTGCAGCACAGCACGGGGTAACAATGCCCTGACCCAGGCCTGGGTGCTGCAGGAGAGCTGAGAGCTGAGCTCCCACCCCCGACCCGTGCTGGGATCCCCTTCCTCGCAGCACACGTGCCGAGCACAGCACCCATTGGTTGGCGGCACAGCGGTGTGTTGGCGAGCAGAGCCTCTGCGAAGGGTTTGATGCTTCCCAGAAGCACGAGGGGCCGCGGCCAAAGCCTTTCCCAGACAGGCTGGGGGTTTGCTGTGCACCCCCAAGTGGGAGTATAGGCAGTGGGGCTGTTGGCATCGCCTTGTTGGAGAGGGCTGGGGTCGGAGAAGGTGTGAGATTGGCCACTCCTGTTGCACGCGGCTGGGAGAGTTGGCTGGGGTGGCAGCAGAGCGTTGCCTCCATCGCCATCCCCGGCACAGCACGGTGCTGGCAGCAGCTTCTCCCCCCCGAGAGGGAAGCAGAGCCCCACCGCAGCCCCCCACCGCGCCCTCCTGCTCCGTGCGCTGCCCGCACACCTCGGCCCCGCAGAAAGCCGCAGGAGGGGCCGTGCTGCTCCCCACCCCCTTCCTCTGCTCTAAAAGCAAATCTTTGTTCTTGCGGAGCGCTGGCTGCCGGCCGGCTGTCCGCCAGCCAGATGGAAAGGCACGGGGGCTCTCCTCCCTTCCCGGCTCGCTTGCTGCAGGCGGCCCCTCCGCATCTCGAGGTCTCCCGTTGGAGCCGTGCCAGGCACGCAGGGCTCAGTGTTACGGGCTGGAGCTCAGCTCTGCAGCCTGCGAGTGGCTGATGGTTTTCCAGCCTTGCCTCGGTGCCCGCTGCTGTGTTGGGGGGGGGGGGGGGTCCTTGCGTCCCCTTCTAGCAGTGCCTGCGATGTCACCAGGTGCTCCCTGCAGCCCGGTGCCTGGCTGAGCCCTTCGCCCCGGGTATCCAGCCTGTCCTGGAGGAGGTGGGGAGCAGGGAGAGCGGGGAGGGGGCTGCAGTCTCCCTCTTCACCTCTTCAAGGGCAGTGAATGGGCAGGAGGGGTGCCTGCTGCCAGCCCCGGATGCCAGCCATTCCCCAGCTCTGAGTTCATGGTTTCGGCTGCTTGGCGGCCAGAACGGGGGCTGTCATGCTGAGCTGGTGAGCTCTGAGAGCGGCGGCTTTCCTGCCACAGCGCTGCCTCTGCCTGGGGCTGGGGAGCAGAGCCTGGCATGCCCAGGTCTGTGGGTGCCCAGCTGTGCCAGGTCAGGGCCAGGTGCCTCCGGTTACGCATTCAGTCCAGTTTCCTGACCCAATGCACACTTTGTCTATGGGGCTTTCACCTGTTTTTCCAACTCCTCCTTTCCTGCACTCTGTTTTGCTTGTCCCTCTGCTTAGTGCCAGCTGCGCTGCCCCTATGGAAGGGTTGAGGGCAGGAATGGGCTGCTGCAGTGTCCTGGCTATGCTGGTGGTGTGAGCCAGCTCCTGGCAGAAAGGGCTCCTGGCTGCATTTTGGGGCAGTGCCACCACGTGCCCACTTCACACAGAGAGCTTTCTGTGGGCACGGTGTTACCCTTTGAAGCTGCTGCCCGTGTGAGGCTGTCACCAAGCAGTGCTATCAGGTGACTGTTGACACAGCTGCCTTCCTGCAGCCCTCTTATCTCCCATTCTCATACATGGGTTGGGCAGGGGGTGCTGCACCGCTGGACCCATTCCTGGGCTCCCCATTGCCATCCCAGCCTGGGGGGCTGCGTGGGGCATGCACAGCTCATTGCTTTGTTGGTGTGCCAGCCGTGCTGTGACGCAGCTCTGCTCTGTGCTGTGCCCGGCTGGGGCTGCTCAGCCCACAACCCCAGTGCAGGGCAGCTCTGCTTTGGGCCCTGGATCGATAGCCATTACCTTGGAGCACGGCCAGGTGCTCCATTAGTGCTGCAGGCCCCCGTGCTGCAGGCAGGGATATAGCAAGGAGCTCACCTTGGGTGTATTATTGGAGGGAAGGCTGCTCATGCTCTGTGGGTGGAGATCTGCAGCCGTGGGGTAAGTCCTGGCCTCTCTGTGCTGGGGATGTGGTGTGAGGGTGCTGTCCCTCCCCCAGGTGCAGCCGGCAGGCTGGAGGTCTACATGCCAGCCGTGCTGGAAGTGGAGATCGGGAGCACAGCTAGGCTGGAATGCAGCTTCTCCATCCCTGGAAACGTCTCCTTCACCTCCATCGAGTGGTTCTATGTGAGTGCTGTGGGGTTCGGGTGGCCGACGTGGGGCTGTGCCCTGGGCTCTACATCTCACTCGTCCCCAGGTCAACCACGGTCACTCCAATCGGGTGAGGCTGTGTGTCATCACCGCCAGTGGGGCACGGATAGATGAGACAGAGTACAGCGAGAGGCTGTCGGTGGGGGAGGACAAAGCCCTGTCCATCAGCAAGGTGACAAGGCAAGACAACGCCAGGACCTTCATCTGTCGCGTTGGGGCGGACAGCCAGGGCGTGGGGGAGAACCACACCGAGCTCAGCACCTACAGTGAGTGATGGGGGCGGTCGTGGTGTGGGGATGGGGATCCTGTCCTGTTCCTCCTAATGCATGGGGTGGTTTCTTCCAGAGATCCCTGCGCCCCCTGAGATCACACCCAACTCGGCCGGCATCCCTGCGCAGAGCAGCGACATTTCAGAGGTGAGGAGAGGTCCCCAGTTCCCCATCCCCACGCGGGCACCCCCTGGGCTGTGCCATGCCCATGGTGCTCCCTGCTGCTGCAGATTGCTCAGTGCAAGAGCGAGAACAGCTTCCCATCCCCCAACATCACCTGGTACAAGAACGGGGAGCCGCTGCTGCAGGAGGAGGACAGTGAGTTGGGGTGGGGTTGGAGAGGGGCGGGATACCCCTCCCTGCTTGCGGGCTGGGAACAGCGGCTGCATCTCCCGCAGAGGCAAAGATCCTGACCACGTTGGTCCGCCAGTCGAACGGGTTGTACACGGTGGTCAGCACGCTGTTCAGCAAGGTGACACGGGAGGACCGCAACTCCCTCTTCCACTGCACTGTGCACTACTGGCTGCGGGGACAGATGCGCACGAAGGACTCTCCGCGGGTGAACATCACTGTGTTCTGTGAGTCGGGGGCTGGGGGGCTGTTCCCAGTGCTGTGGGGGTGGGGGTAGAGGGGGGCCTACACCCACCCTGCCCTCTTCCTCCTCCCGTAGATCCCACAGAGCATGTGGAGCTGCGCGTGGTGACCAAATCGGGGATGGTGAAGGAAGGGGATGATGTCAAGTTGGTCTGTGATGCTGATGGGAATCCGGCGCCCGTCTTCAGCTTCTACAAGAGAGAGGTGAGAGGAGGGTTCTGGCCCCTCTCCCTCGGCATCCCCCGTCCCAGGACAGAGGGGCTGAGGGCTGCGTTGTCCCCGTGCCCGCAGCTGGAGGACAACTGGCAGGATGTGACCTCGCTGGCGGACACCAACAATGGGGTGCTGATGCTGCACGATGTCAACAAGAGCAGCAGTGGTCTGTACAAGTGCCAGACGCTGGACTTGGATGATATGACACAGCACGAAGGGGATGTGGAGCTGATGGTGAACTGTAAGGCTGGGGGACAGGACACTGTGCACCCTGTGGGTGGTACCCCCTCCCTCCGCTCATGCTGCCCTGCTCCCCATCCCTCTCCTAGACATCGAAGGGGTCCAGGTGAAAATGGAGCCATCCTCACCCCTTCACGAAGGGGACAGCGTGAGGCTGAGCTGCAGTGCCCACAGCCCTGTAGCCCTGGACTACCAGTGGAGGGACGCGAGGGTGAGCAATGCTCGGGTGCTGCCATGCTGGGCTGCCCCATTCCTGCCATGGAACGTGGGAGGTGCTGAACCCCAGCCTTGGGTTTCCCTCTCCAACAGGGCAGGAAGGTGGCAGAAGGCAACCAGCTCCTCTTGAGCAACCTCACCTTCGAGACCTCCAGCAACTTCAGCTGCAGAGTGCAGGCACGCAGCGTGCCGGGGCTGGAGCAGAGCAAGCAGGTGGCCGTGGCTGTGCGGGGTAAGGATGGGCACTGGGTGAGCTCCTTGCTGCTTCTATCAGCCCCACAGCACACACTCACTGTCTCTCCCCGCAGGGAAGCCTCGCATCGTGGCCATCAGCTCCCCGCTGTACGTGCGGCAGGACGAAGTGATCAACCTGACCTGCAAGGCCATCGCCTTCCCCCGGCCCTCCGTCCACTGGAGCATCAACGGGACGGTGAGGGCTGGGCGGGGGCTGTGGGCAGCAGTCAGGACAAGGGCTGCGTGTGAGTGCTGAGCTCTGTGCTTTCCCATACCCCTACAGACCCATGAGTACATAGAGAACCAGCACATCGCCAGCAACCTGACGGTGCGTGTGAGCCACGACCTGCTGCGGGCAGGAGCCCTGTGCCGGGTGTCCAACGAGCTGGGGGTCAGCGAGAAGCACATCCAGCTGCTGGGTGAGCCCCGTCTGCCCCCATTTCTCCTCTGCCTGCTCTGTGCCACTAAGAGTCATGCTGCTGTCTTTCCTGGGGAGGGAGCCTCCTGCATCTGCTGTTCCTCTCCCTGTCCAGATAGGGAATGAGGCTCTGTCTCCACCTGCAGGGGTAGAAAAGCTGCTGCTTGGTCTCATCCTGCTGCCCAGCAAGCTTCCTGCAGGGCAAGGAAGCAAAGAGGTGGCTGGGGAGGCTTGCTGGACGTACTGTGAGCCATTGTCCTGCAGCATGCTTGGGAGCTGGGAGCAGAATGCAAAGCATGGCCGTGTGGGTGCTGCTCTACCAGAACGTATTCGGGTTGGATATGTTGGATATTAGGAAAGGTTTCTTCTCAGGAAGAGCAGTCAGGCGCTAGAAGAGGCTGCCCAGGGAGGTGGTGGTGCCACCATCCCCAGGGCTCAAGAACCGTGGAGATGTGGCACTTGGAGACGTGGCTGGGGATGGGTTGGGGTTGGATTTGGTGATGTTAGAGGTCTTTTCCAACCTCCGTGATTCTATGATTTCTGTGCTGACATCTGCGTCCTCCAGACAGCAGGGAGTTCTGTGATGCTGTGCTCCCCTAGGAGCGCAGGAGGTTTGATGCACGTTCGCTCCTCTCCTCTCACCTCTAGATCAAAAGACCTCAGAGAGCAAAGGCATCATCATCGTGGCCATCATCGTCTGCATCCTCGTGGTGGCCGTGCTGGGCTCCATCATTTACTTCCTTCACAAGAAAGGCAAGATCTCATGCGGCCGCAGCGGCAAACAGGACATGTAAGCACCGCCGCCCTGGGGGCAGAGCCGCTTTGCCATCACCACCCATCTGCTTCCCATCCCATCCCACCTCACCCTGCCCAGCACGGCAGTCTGGGCCGCTTCCAGCTTCCCGCGATGAGGAAGGAGCAGAGCTTTAGAGCAGCCAAAGGACCCATCCCCAGGGAGGGGCCGTACAGCCCAGGGCTTTCCCCCAGCTGGAGCCTTGTCCCCAGCTGTCCCTTGTCCCACGGCGTCCCCCCGAGGCGGAGCCCGGGGGCTCGGTTGGCCTCTCTCCCCCTCAGCCACGTGCCCTTGGCTACGGCAAAGATGTCTCAAAATTGTCACCTCCCTCCCTTAGCACAAAGCCAGAGGCACGTAAAGACAAGAATGTAGTTGAAGTTAAGTCAGATAAACTTTCCGAAGAGGCGGGGCTCCTGCAGGGTGCCAACGGCGAGAAGAGGTCGGCTGCTGACCAGGTAGGACCGAGCATCGTGCGCTGGGGCCGGGGTTGTGCTGCGGCTGAGCAGCAGCCAGAGGTGCTCCAGGTAACGCTTTCCTCCTCTCGCAGCCCTTCCCACCCTGCATGGGCCTCCATCATCCATCAGCAGCGCTCGAGGAGGGGCTGGGAGGGAAGGGAGGAGAGGGATGTGCTGCTGCGAGGATACGCGGGGCAGCTCTGCCAGCTCTGCTGTGTGCCAGCCCTGGCACCTCGGGGAACAGCTGCCTGGCTGTGTTCCGTGCTGGCTTCTCCTGGGGCGCCGGGGGGAAGCGGCTGCACGATCAGCCCTGGCAGAACTCAGCCCAGTGCAGGCTGAGATGGCAATGCCAGGGCTGAGAGCCCCCCGGGGGCTGTGGGAGTTGTTCCCTGTGCCCGTGCCAGGGTTGGGCTCCGTGTGCTCACCCCATGGGATGCAGCACTGAGCAGGCTGCCTTATTAGATCAGAATGGCCCCAGCCCCGCTCCTGCTGCCAGCACAGCTCGCCGCTCACTGCCCCATCTTACCCCCACCTGTTCTGCTTTGTTAACTGACTGCTTTCCTCTCCCCCCTTTTCTCTTTCCGCTGGCCTGAAGAGCGAGAAATACATCGATCTGAGAAAATAAAGACGGCAATCTCCGAAGTGCTTTCTTCCTTCGATCCTTTCCTGCTCTTGGATGGCCTTATCCCACCTTGCCCCACACCTGGGGGGCACAGCCAGAGGCAGCGACCCCCCCTGACAGCTCACAGCAGGCTGGCGGGTTGTCGGCTCAGCAGCAGCCTTCGCTTTACTGCTACAGAGAAGCCAACAGCAATACTCACACCCCACCCGGCTACCTACCTGATGGAAGGGTTTGGAGGCTTTTACTTGTTTCTTTTTCTTCATTCGTTTTGTTTTCTTTTCTTTTGTTTTGAATGGAAACCCGTTCCCTACGTGTGTGAGGAGGTTTGGATGAGTTTTACCCCAAAACTTGGCTCAGAAAAGCTGATGGGAGGTCGGATGCCCCAGGCAGCACATGGGGATGGGGGTGTGCAGCTGGGAGGGGAAGGGCTCTGTTAAGGGGTGGGGGAGGAGAGCTGTGCAAGCCCTGAATGCAGGGCAGGGCTTTGCTCTCAGACAGGTGCCTGAGCTCTGAGCTTCCCAGGTTTTGGGCTTTGCTGAGCAGGGGAGGGAGGTGGGGTGGCTGCAGGGAGGATGTGCTGCTGCTGGCGGCCCTGGGATGTGCCTGGGTGTGAACCGAAGGAATGCGAGCTCAGCTCAGCGCCAGGCAGCGACGGCTCAGGGTTGGATTTTTTATTTCCTTTTTTTTTTTTTTTTTTTTTCTTCCTCTCTTTTTCTCTCTTTTTTTTCTCCCCTTCTCCCCCTCCTTTTTTTTTTTTTCCTATTTCTTTTCTCTTTTTTTTTTCCTCCTTTCCTTTCCCTCTCCTCCCTTTCTTCTTTATCTCTTGCCCTTCTTTTTTATTCTTTGCCTAACATGTATCAGCCCCAGGGAAAACTCCATTTATTTTCTTCCCCCTGGCCCCACAGGAGGGATCAGGACAAGCAGAGCCCCCCCCCCCCCCCCCCCCCCCCCCCTCCCCCCCCCCCCCCCCCGCCCGGGGGGGGGGAAAGACCCCCCCCCCCCCCCCCCCCCACCTCCGAAGCTGTAATCGTGAGCTGCAAGTGTTGTCCAAACAGACGCTTTGGTTTATATATATTTTTGTTGGATGGTGTGTACATTTCCAGAAGTTTTTTTGTCTGATATTTGCAAGGTTTTTTTTATATATGTGAAAATAAAGTACCGAGTTCAAAGCTTGGTGCTGGCTTTGTTCCTGGGGGTGGTGATGCTCTGCTTCCTTCCATGGGGTTCCCAGTGCTGGGAATGGTCTGAGATCCCAACAGCGGGTGGATCCATACCCACTCTTGAATCCTTTGGATGCCATTAATAATTCTTATTAATTCTTATTACTAGTTCTTATTAATGGGTTCTGGCACATTTTAAGAGGTAATTGTACCACTGATCCTACAACAGGTGAAGTAGCTTATGAGAACAGTGGCAGCTTGTAATAGGGAATGACAACAACACAGCACTGGTGTGGATATGAACAAATATGTTAAAATCCTCATAGATTGAGCCAAAATGCTAGCAAGAATTTCAGATTCTTACATAGTAGTTACAGTAGGTAATTCTTTAACTTGATTCTACTACAGCTACCATTTTAGTTTATTTCTACCCCCTGTCGATCCTAATAACTGCTACTAATTAATAAGTAACAGTTTTATTGGAGACCAGCAAATTCTAACAGCTGCTCAACGTGATTGGCTGCACAGGAGCCCACGGGAACCACGAGCATCTCATAACCCCTGTGTCTGTTAGACCAGAATTAACCCAGGTGGACAATTCCATGTCCAGTTGACCTTCTGTGTCCTTGCTTGACCTCTGTGTCCTCATTTGACATCTGTGACCTCGTCTGACCTCAATTAACCTCATTTGACCTTTCGGACAGCTTACTTTCTGTGATTTGACCTCACTTGACCTCTGCATCCTCATCTGACCTCTGTGACCTCATTTGACCCCAACTGACCTCATTTGACCTTTCAGGCCACTTATTTTGTGATTTGACCTCACGTGACCCCCGTGACCTCATTTGACCCCAATTAACCTCATTTGACCTTTCAGACCACTTATTTTCCCTGGTTTGACCTTGCTTGACCTCTGTGACCTCGTTTGACCTTTGTGTCCTCATTCAACCCCAATTAACCCCTTTTGACCTTTCTGACCGCTTATTTCCTGTGACCTGACCTCACGTGAGCTCATCTGTCTTCATTTGACCCCCAATTAACTGGTCAACTTCATTTGGCCCAGTATGCCCTCATTCTAGCCACATGACAACAGGCCCTTTGCCCATCGGTGCATCACAGTGTAGCAGAGTCCAGGCCCTCTTCCCATCCCTGTTGGACCCCACAGCCCCCCATGCTTCCATCTAAGCCCTCAACACACAGTTCAGGGCAGGCAGAGCATCTCTGCCCACCTGTGAGTGGCTCACAGGCCCAGCAGGGTTGATTGGGCCCAGTCTCACCAAGTGCATCCATTAGACCTCAGGAGAAGCTTAGACATGCATGTATACACATCACAGGATCACAGAATGGCCAGGGTTGGAAGGGACCTCAAGGGTCACAAAGCTCCAACCCCCTGCCACATGCAGGGCCACCAACCTCCCCATTTCATAGCAGCCCAGGCTGCCCAGGGTCCCATCCAACCTGGCCTTAAACACCTCCAGGGATGGACGGGGCACCCACAGCCTCTCTGGGCAGCCTGGAGTTCTTCACCTTGAGTTCTTCTGCTCTCTCTATATAATTTTCTGCATTCCACAACTATGTAAGAGATACCAAAACGAGATGCAGTAACTGTAAGGAGAGATGAACGTCTCCTGTGATAGACCAGTGGGATTTGTGAGAGGCAGAGGGGCTCAACAGAGTGGGATTGATGCTTCAGGACCTCCCAGACCCCAACCACCACTGCAGCCTCCGTTAGCAGATTCCTTTTGTGCTCTTTTAATGCACAGGAACAAACTTGTTGATGTGACTCTGAGACACACAGGTTCTTATGGATTCTATAACCTGTTAGTCAAGATCACTATGATACCATATGCTCTGCTGCTGGACTTCTTAGCATTAACTCCCCATCCCAGACTTGGGGACTCTGATCAGGCAGACTCCTGCTGCTCCTGCTGCTGGATGTTCCCCTCTCACAGAACCAACACAACGCAGCCCCATCTGCTACAACAAAGGAAATTTTATTTAAAAATAAAACTTTTGTTTCGTTTTCTTTTTTTTCTCTTTTTACTGACACAGGTGAATGAAATCCCAAAGAAGCTCTTAGTGGGCAGCATACGAGAATGGAAACAATTAATAAATAACATTAGTATAACCTCTAAACATTAACAATGCATTTGCAAACAAAATGAGGACTTTAAACCAAGTGAACCTTAAAGCTCAGCTACTCTCTGTAAGAATATTTACCTTCTGTTTTTCCTTATTCTTTACAGATCTGAAAGGATTAAATACTGCTATTATATTTTATATTAATGACACTATTATACTTCTTTTTAAAATATTTTTTTTGTGTGTGAAAATCTCAACATTTTTAACACTGATATTATACAAATGGGTATTTGTCATTCAAGGGAAAGAACGACTGTTCCTCCCCCACCAGGAGTTTCAAGATAAAAATAATAATAATAAAAAAAAAGGCTTTCTAGGAGGAACTTTAAGAATAAGCTTCCTTATTCCCCTCTGATTTCCAATGTGGCACCTTGAAGGAAGTGCCCAGGGAGTTGCATCTGTAATTGCTCAACTGGAAAACAGACAAACAACCAAGCAACCACCCAAAACCCATGTACAGTAATGACCCTGCCTCAGGATTAGCTACAGCAGTGCAGTGAGCCTCATGCAGGGAGCAGCACGCAAAAGGCGAGCAGCAAAGCCCTTGTGCAGAAAGCAGGGCTGCTGGGGGGCTGCAAGCCTAAACCTGCATCTCGTGCAGGGCCAGGCAGAGCAGGGCAGTGCAGCAGACCAGCTCCAGCACACTCCTGACAGGATGTGTCTCATTGCAGAATCCCATTCAGCTGTGGTGGCATCCAACTCACCAAGGCAGACAGACGAGGCGTGCTGCTTTCCTGCTGCTCTCCTGCTGCTCCCACACGTTCTGTGCCCCAGCCCTCCCTGCACGAAGGGTTTTCTGCTTGCTTTGTGCCCTGGCTTGGCAGGTGGTGGTGGGGGGGGAGGGGGGAAACAGTATTTTTTATTGTGAGCAGAACTCGTACTTTGTTACAAGCAAAACCAATCCTGTTCCTCCAATTCCACCACCTTCACACTGAGCTCAGTGTGCAGACTGCAGACAAGCCACTGTTAATAACAGGTAGGGTGGGAAAAACCCACAGCTGAAATGCTACAAAACACAGAGCTGAAGTGACAACTGCCCATCTCTCTCGGCCCTCCTTTTCACACCTTTTAAAGTAATCTCAAAGGCAGCGTGGGGCTTTTTCCTTCCACCCAGATACCCAGATCCAGCCCAGTGACACAGCATTCCCTTAAGAAAGGCACGAGACATTTGGGTTTCTCTTGTTAAAGTAGCATCACAAAGTGAACTTCTTAAGAATAAAGAACAAGGAGGCGAAGGGAAAGAAAGAGAAAATAGCATCAGGCTCACCTTTCTGAAAGAAAAACAGTAAGAAAAATACACTGTACAGTGCCTGGGTGGACTTCACAGAGCACAGCCATAAAACACAGGCAGGACTCTGCTGCACTTCAGTGGTGCCAGCAAACGCTTACACATCTAAGGAAGAACAGCCAAGGCTTAAGTTTCTTAACTCAGTTGGAGACACAAACAGTGCACAGAAAGGACACATGCAGAAAAATTAGTGATACATGCCACAAAGATTGCTCTCTCTAATCTCTAATACCTGGAACAACATCCGCAGGAACGTCCCTTGGCACACACAGCCCCAGAGACAGGCCTGCATAAAGCCCTGCTCGGTGTGGGTTGTTCAGCAGCACGGCCAGCCTGGAACCAAGGGCTAGCAGGGGATGGGGCATCACTGCTCCAATGGCACGTGCTGTGCAAGACAAGAGTTAAGGCTTTCCAGCTGCTTGCATTCAGCTCCAACAGCCCTGGCAGCAGCAGCCCTGCCTGCGTGCCGCAGCCTCGCGCCACACTTGAGCACACTTAGGCTGAGTTTACACAGCAAGGCAGAACTGAAGTGGCTCCAACACCAACACGGAGTGAGTGGCAGCACTGGAGAGGAGGGAAATAAAGAGCAGAGCTCCCTCACGACACGTTTTTTTGATGTGGGTCTCCAGGACAAAGCCAGAAAATAACTCCCAAGCACTAGGACTGGATGGTCAGCTCCCAAATGCAACGTGCAGATGGGCAGTGAGAGCACCCAGGGCTGCCCAGGAACCTGCTCAGCAGTGCTTGCTGGTGCTGGGCTCACTTCCCAAGGATCTGCTGCAGACACGAGAACTGCCGGGCATCACTGAGCACAGTGAGAGCAGGGCTGGGTCAGGCTTCTGCTGACTGCTGCACCTGTGGGCACAGGAGAGGGAGCAGCTCTGCTTCCCCTGAGCACAGCGTGAACAGACACGGCCCCCTCTGCCAGGCCAGACCCTGCTCTTGGCTGCCTGACCTCTCTGCAGCACTGCAGAGCTGGCTGACAGCGATCTCAGCTGCGTGCTGCATTTGCAATTTCAGCCCCAGCCCCAAAATAGCAACAGCAGCGATGGCATTAAGTGTTGCACTTAAGAGATCTCCTTACAGCTTCAGAGAAATACAGAAAAGGAGGGGAGTGAGGAGAGACAGCTCATGCTTTTCGACTGCCTGGACCCCGCATTATCAATTTACAAAGCTGCAGATTTAGAGAAACACCAATACTCCACACAGAACAAACATTTGATGCTTAGTTTCCTATGCTAACATTAGTTAAGTCCCCTCTGCAAACTGCAAGCTGCTCCGCTCAGATGTGGAAGCAGCAACCAGATCCTTTAAAAGCTTCGACTGCATCCAACAGCCACCAGCACTCCAGCAATATTTCACGTTGTAACCCTTTGCCCAGTGACTGCTGCTGCCCTCCCAGTGATGCAAGTAATGCAGGACATGCTGTGCAAGGCGAGCAGCCCCTCGTGTGCACAGAGCACCGTTCATCCAGCAGGCTGTGACCTGCGGATCCTACTCCACTTAAATCCCCTGGAGAGGAACTATGCTTCTCACACACCAGGCATATTATGCACAGAGTTAAGGAGCTGAGTATGCAAGTCAGGTTTTTGCAAAGTAACTGCCCAGTACTGACTTGCAAAGCCCAGTGTGATTGTTTTACAAATGCTGAGGTTTCCCAGATCCGCTTCAACACGAGCTCTGGCAATTCCTTGGAGGAAGGGCAGTGCAAAGAAGAGCCCCTGTGTTGTTCTGATAGCCATGCAGAGAACTGCTGCGTTTATTTTACTGCAAAGCAGGTAAGATACCAACAAATACATCAGCTGCATCTACCAATCCCACAAAACAGCCTGGCACAAAGACAACTGGCTCCCAGGGAAGCTGTCTGAAGGAGACGACGGAATGTGCGTGAAGGCCACTGGTCTGCAACAGCCACCATGCAGTTAAGATAAATAAAACATCGTTATTTACCAGGTGCAACATTCCTAGAGAAAGAGCATCCGGTGGTGCTGCTCAAGCCCAGCAGGGCTGCCATCAAGTTGGAGCACCGAAAGCACAGAAGGCTCGAAGCTACAGAAGGAGCAGCACAGCCAGTTCTCTGCTCTCGGCTCAGCTTCTTCCCACCACTCCAAAACACGCAGAACTCTCAGCACATCTTGCTCCCTGGAATCTGGTGCTGCCAGCACAGCTGGCATGAGGACACTTACGACAGAAATCCAACTCCAACATCCAAAATGCCTGGCAGATGCTGGTCAGGCTATCTCCAAGCAGAAAAGGACAACTCAAATCATAAGCAATAACTGCTACTCTTACAGGTAAGAGGGAAACGCCGTGGCGAACAGGAAGCAATCGAGCGATTTCTTCCAAGGTCTCCTATTTATTCCCAGCAGAAAGTGACCTCTCAACTGCTCTAAAAAGCCTGAGCCAGATACACAGCAGCGAACAGGTCCAAACCTAGTACCATGAACCACAGGACACACCACACCGACCCGGAGACTTTGTTTCTCAGAGCACTCACTTAGAATTCACAGCACAACACACTCCCCCCAGCCTCCAGGGCATCAGCTCCGGGATCCCTCATTACGAAACCTTCCTCTACTGACACCCTGGAAATAAATCTGTTCTCTCAAACAAGAGGTAGGGGTAAAGGACTCCAAGACACACACCGTATAAAACACCGTTCCGCTCCATTCCATTTCACTGCTTTGAAATCTGGAACCACAAAAACCTGATAACTGATTCTCTTAAGAGGCAGGGCTGACCTCCGCACGAAGTCTCTAAAGGAACCCCCTTCCCCTTTGGTGAGCAGCCGGGCTACGGCTGCCCAGGCAGCTGGTCCACAGAAGCTCTAGGTGTGGAGGTAATGTGCTATGTGGCCACGTGTGCAGGGGAGGAAATGGAAACAAACTCACGAAGAATATTCTTGGCCATTTCAATATTGTTATGTGCAATGACCAGAGCTTTCTGAATGTCCTGATATGAGTAGCCTTGGCTCATGAGGTTCTCGATCTCGCTGGAGAGCTGCAGTGATGCCCCGGTGCTGCTGCTGGCTGCTCCTGGCTGGCAGCTCCCCGCTTTGCGCTCAGAATTGATTCTCCGTGGCAGTGGCTTCGGAGGCCTTTCTGGAACTTGTGAGCCATCCGAAAAACCTGGAAGGAGAAACAAGGGAGTCAGTCTGGGAAAGGGCACGTGATTCTTGCTTGGAACACAGAATGACGGCAGATCGGTACGTGGCACTTAAACATGGCACTGAAGCTGGTGCTGCTTTCTCCAGTCAGCCCATCGACTCAGTGTCTCACTCAGACACTCAGTGTCACAGACCAGATCAGCTTCCCTCGTTGTATGCAAAAGCAGCCACAGGGGTTCATTATTTGATGGGTACATCAGGTTCGTTTATTAAGCTAAAACCATAGAAAAATTTGGCCGGGGGGGGGGGGGGGGGGGGGTATGCATCTATGTAAGCAGAGCTCAGGCATCAGCCTTAGTGTGAGACAGTGTCCTGCTGTGATAAAACAGCACAGGGAATCCACAAGAGACTGAACCAAATTTACTTTGCAAATGATGAATATGTGACATCACCTCAAAGAAAGTTGCATTTCCCTCCCTCTAGGTACTCAGGACGGAGTTCTCTATCAGCTGAACTTGCACACAGCACACAAATCTAGAAGGCTAAGAATGCCCACACAGTCCCTCTTTAGGAGCGGGCAGTGCTGGTTAGAGATGAAGCAGTCATTGTGGAGCTTTTCTAAAGGACTCCCACCAAAAGCACTAAGATAGAGGAAACAAATTCACTGAGGCTTCCTCACCAACCACAACGCAGTTCATCTCCCTGGTCCTCAGAGTGCAAGCTTCTTACTCATAAAAAGCTTTTTGTACGTTGGAGAGAAAGGACTACCCTGTCCTCTCCCCCAAACTGTCTTTTGAAATAGCTGTTTCAGCTTGAGCTGGTTCCAATTTCAGACACCATGGGTCAATTTCAAAGGGCGACAACCAGCTCAGCTTTTTTGGTAAATGATTAAGAAACTAAATTGTAGGGCACAAAGCATGAGAACATCAATCTGCCAAAACGTATCCCATAGAAGTTAGGCTTGCTTAGCATCAGGCTTCAGCAGCAGCCAATACCCAACTTTTCAGACAACAGCAGATGCTCCCCAGAGCACTAACATCAGCGTTTTTCACGAGCAGATCTCCTACCACTACAAAGCAGAGCAACAGCACTATCATTTCAGGGTTGTATAAACAAGGAAGGGTCAATGATTAAGCTCAGTTGTTCATCTGGGAGCAGCATGTGAGCTTCCACTGCACTTCTTCTCCCTGCCAGCCACATTCTACGGACTCAGTGACAAAGGCAGGGAGCAGGGAGCAGAGGCAGCAGCTAACATACATATATCTGAACTAATAAACTCTGAGCTGAGTTGAAGAAGAGAAAGCTGCAAAAAAAGGGAGCTAGTGAAGCAGGTGAATAGAAAACGCACTGGGACAAGCAGCCTCGGGTATGGGAGGCCAAAGGAACAAGAGATTTGTTCCTCTTACTTGGCAAATGGACAGAGTTCAGACGTGCTGAAGCCCAGAGCACCCCAACAGGAAGCTTCAGAGCTTCCTTTCGTGCTGCAGGGCAGTCATAGGGAAGAAGCCAAGCATTATTCACAAATGCTCTTGGAGACACGAGGCTTTGGTTTCCCCTTGGTGAACGTGTCTCACAGCCAGAAGGACAAGATGTCCTCTGCTTTTTCTCTGGGGACAAAAAGCTGACCTTGCTGAGCCACTGCCTCCTCGCTTAAAGACACTGAAAGCATCAAGCAGTGCACTTGTGCCATCTGCTGGCAACCACCCCCTTGGAGCCAGGCAGAAGCCAGGCCAGCCATCCCACCTGCTGCCCCAACAGCTAGAAGAGTAATGTTCTGAAGTTCTGCTTCATGCCCTCGTACAAAATAGATGCCATGTCCTATAGGACAGAGTGGCTTAAGCATATCCCGCAAGCTGAGAAAAGGTTTTGCTCACTGAGATTTAATCATGATTTGCTAGCTCAGTGATTTAAGTGAGTAAGGAAGAGCATTTTGAGTCGTAAATCAAACCGAACAATTAAGGACCAGTGTAATTCTGCTTCGTAAAGCTGATTTTACAGCCTGCACACAGTCTTGAGTCAGTGACAGAAGTTTCAAGCGCAGGAAGCCATCAGTACCCACAAGAACATCCAGAACACAGCTGCTCTCTAACCTGTTACTGGGTCATTTTCCAAAGACATTCGGCTGAAGGCAGGCGTGGCATTGGAGATATCAGACAGTGTGCGACGAGCAATGGCAACTGGCAGTGGTGGCTTGGGGATATCGTAGCCATCCTCTTCATTTTCTGACTCCTCAGGGCCGTTGCTGGCAGTGGCTGCTGCCAGATCCCCTTCATCTGGAACAAGAGGCGCAGTCTGAGCTCCGGGGCCAAACAGAGCCTCTGGCTCTCAAGGCAGACTCTGTTCCCGTGTCCACAAACACTGACAGGACACAGAACTAAGGCTCTGCTGCCAAGAGCCCATATTCAATGGGAGCTCTTTCCAGAAGGTAATACGTGACGAAAAATATTTACCATACATGTGGGCTGTCAACGGCTGCAGCTGCCTACAGTAACTAAGCCCAGAAAACAAAGTCTTCAAAATAGCAATTCTGTTAAACAACTGCTGGATGTTTTTACAGTACATTCCTGCTATCCTTCTCTCTACCATCCCCACACATAATTCGTAGTGCACAGATACAAATGCTTCCACATACATCGTGGCTATTTTAACAGCAAAAGCAAGTAACATTTAGCACAGAAAGCTAAATGCTATTCCAGCTGGTTCTCTGGTCAATTCATCGCATCCCAGTTTCTCAGCAGTTGGGTTTTGGTGGGGTTTTTCTTAGCACACCCACTCACCAGAAGTGTTGATGGTCTCAAAAGCAGAGGGCACTGCTTGGGAATGAATGTTGTACATTGCTTCATACATACAGCCATCCGCCTGCCGGTCGCACTCCAGAACTCTGAGGGAGAGAACACACATTCTGCAAAAGAGCAGCAGCCACATTTCATTTCCAGTTCGCTGTGCTGCTCTCGATCTGGTGAGTGTCACCAGGGAAATTCGGCTAACGGAGAAGGCAAAACCTCCACCCCACTAAAATACCCCAGAGCAGCGAGGAGGAAGAACAGCACGTGCAAAAAGAAGCTCACCGCAAACTCTGAGTCATTTCCAAAGGCATTTTGATCTCTGGTTTTTGTACAGCAGGACCCGGAGGCACCACTGGCAGAGAGGAGGGTGACATGTATTCAGTGTCTTCATCGCTTTCAGACTGTTCCCCAGGAGGCAGTTTTGGTACAGGCAGTGGTCTGGAGGCAGAATAAACGAGATGTAAACACCAAAAAAACAAACCCCAAACATTTACACTAAATCCAATTAATATCAACGTGTCCTTTCAAAGGCAGAGCTGAAGGAACAAGCAGTCACGTTACATTAACGCTGTCTAGAGAAATAATCTGGCTTTTGGTATTCTCAGCAGCCCAGCTGCAAAGTCACACCGACACAAGGTCATAAAGCAAAAAGTAGTTGACAGCACATCATACATCACCTGCTTTGCAATGTGCATTTATAAAGGCCAACTCAGAAGGAAATTTATGAGAGAGCTAGTGGCAACCGTGGCCTGTTTCCTACTGCCACAGCCAAAGGAAACCACTCAGCCACAGACCTCTGGATGCTGATTTCATCTCCTTTCTCTAGGTTGTGTGTTTTGAATAATCCATCATCACCGACTGAAACTAAGGATGGATGGAGTTGTGTCAGACACTGCCTCTGCCACCAGCATGCAGAGAGACCTACAATTACCTTTCTGTAATTTATGAAAGAGCATGGTTTGCAAGAAAACGGCATACCTGGCAGCTAAGGAGTAGATAGCATTGGCAGACGAGGAGGGTTTAATTTTGGGATGCTCACATTCTGAGGTTGCCGGTGGACCAGTGTTCAAGCTCTGAAAGAAAAAGTGCCAACCCAGGAATTAGAAATGTCAGGTCTACCAATGCAGCTGCAAAGCTGTCAGCCAGCCACCCAACATGCCTTCGTGGGGAATGAAACACCTCCATTTATCCAAAAGCATTTACTGACACGTTAGAAATTCAGCAGTTCTGTGTTAGTTTGCCTTTCCTGAGAAGCACAAGCAGAGTTTTTCTCCTCCAGCCAACTGCCTGTTTACACAAGAACCAAAGGAACTCTTATCTTTGAGACTCCAATGACTTTGTCAAACTCAGCTGAAATTGGCCCAAAGGCCAAAATGTTAATAAGGGAAAAGAGGAAAAGGATGTAGAGAAGCACATACACACAGAGACAGAATCATAAATCACAGAATCACCGAGGTTGGAAAAGACCTCCATGATCATCTAGTCCCATCGAGTGCAACAGAGTGACAGCTGCACTAGTGTCAACTTCTTAGACAATATGGCTACAAATGTACTTGTTTCAGTTTCTATCTGTCAGGAATGCTAGAGATTTGAAAAGGAAAAAGTAGGCAAATGGAATCAAAGGAAGCCAAACCGTTTCAGGTTTCCCCTAGAGAGCAGTATGCTGGACCACCAAGTTATGGATCATGACATCATTAATAGTAGCAGACCCAAATTTAACTCAGATTTTACTTTGCTAATCATTGCTACTGTGTGCAGGCTTTACAGGCTTGAAATCTGACATGTGTGAATTATACTTTTTCAGCATACCAGCTCCTAATGCAAAACAGCACCGGTTTTTCAAAATCCAAGGGTGAACAAGGATCATGAAATTGCAGCCCACAACTGCTCCAAAGTAACTGTGCAGGACAGGCTGAGAGTTCAGCCCTGCTCCCAAGAGGCAGGAAAGCACATCCCTAAGAAGTCCTCTGACTGTTCTCTCTTGCCTGGCAATCATCAGCTCCCTCCCGCCTCTCCCTTGGCACAGGAATGCCCTGTTCTGATGCAAATGAGAAAAGGGCACCTTGGCTGACTCAGCTCCCCACAATCTGCCTTCACCTCCAGCAGATCCACTCACCACTGGGTTGTCCAGGCTGAGCGTGCTCCCAAGCCGATGGCTTTCAGGCCTGGAATCCATCTGAGAGGGCAAGGAGAAAGGAAGCGAGTGCCTGTTTGACAGTTCTCTCCCAGGCCAATGGTCACCGGGGCTGTGAGCTACAGATGGGGCTTTTGGAATTGGTCGAGAGGGCCAAGGATCCCCCTGACGGTTGGAGGGCACAGGGGGTGGTTTGTCCCTTGCAGGGCAGTCTGCTGGTGTGCAGGGCAGGGGCCTCCTCTGAGGTCGAGCGTCGGTCCCGATGGAATGAGGTCTGTCTGGAGGTGGTGGTGGTGGGAGATCTCGGAGCGTGGGTGGGATGGGCAGAGGCTTGTCTTTGTGAAGGGTACCAGGAACAGCCTGGAAGGAGGAGGAATGTAAAAAGATTGCTCAGCAAAGGTAGTTCTGCTACAAAACAGAAAAAGGTGGGCAGAAGGTTTGGTTTTGTTTCTTTTTTACAAGAAATTATCTCAGTGGATGAGGAATAATGCCAAGTTAACCCTTCTCTACAAGCTTGAGAACACAATATAACCACATGCAGCTACAACACTGAACACACCAGGTCATCTTTCTTGAAGGAAAAAACACTCTCAAGGCAGCACTGGATTGGATTCCAAACAAAGGACACTCACCACTGCAAAAAACTTCAGCTGCAGCTTATTTACAGTTGCCATTCATCAGTCAGCAAATCACATAAATGCTGATTTTTTTCTGTCTGGACTTTCAACTTGATCACCCAAGCCAGCAGAAGAGCTGCTGCTGTATCTCAGCAGCCAACGAATGAGTACCACCAAGATCACACTGCTGCCTTCTGCTCATCTATCACAGCAACAGCTAATCTCTCCCAGTCACACACATTTCATTCCATTCTTACTTCTCTATCAGTGGAAAAGTTCGGGAAGAGAAGGAAAACTGGGACAGGCTTGTGGCACCTTTCCACATCTGGCCACACTAGCTAGAGCAAAATACAGGTCAGTAAGTGCAGCTCTGAGGGCCACAGGCAGCAGTGATTGGGGCTGAAAATCAGTAGAGGCAATAATGATCACTTGGCCGTTCACCCTAAGTGATCGAGCACTTCAGGTTAGGATCATCTTCTTCCTATCAACTGTTTGGATGACTGAGAAGAAAGAC
This sequence comes from Perdix hodgsoniae, assembly GCA_035772895.1. NCBI lineage: Eukaryota > Metazoa > Chordata > Aves > Galliformes > Phasianidae > Perdix > Perdix hodgsoniae. The sequence goes on along the minus strand of JAPSGF010000265.1, from coordinate 23,730 downwards.
AGGTTTTCTAAATAGGAAATAGAGACTCTCCAGCAATGGATTCCAGAAGGAAGCATTCACTTTCAGCACAGGCTAAGCTCTTGTGGGGAACAGAAGGAAAGTGGCCTGACAGAAAGAATATGAAGCCTTGTGTGAAAGCACTTAGGGACGGCACAGAGAACACACAGCATCCAGCAAAATGCTTTCCTTCCCATCTGCCCTACCAAAATCACACCTGAAAGGGCAAGAAGCGTGCTTTACCTTCGAAGAAGTGCTGGGGCTGGAAGCCCCAGGTGGGTTGGACACTCGCTGCTGCAGAAGATCCAGTCGTGGTGGCACAGGAGGAAGGGTGGCCTGTGGAGCTACTGAGAACGGAGAAGGAGGGCGCTCGACCTGAAAGAGAAGGTTGGGAAAATCAACAACAAAATCCAGCAGAACTCTTTTCTAGAGAGGCTTTCGAGCTCTGTGACTTTTATTGGCTTTGGTACTAGATGACTATAATAGCAACAACCACACACTAGCAAATTAAGGTAATTTCACAGCACAACAGCATTTGACTTGCAGCAAACAACCACAAATGCATGCTTAGCAGGGGCACAATAAAACACAAGCTGTTTTGCTGGAGAGCCAAACCTGCCTTGCTGAGCCCTGAGCAGCAGCAGGCTTGCTTGCTTTTCAACACAAGAGGGCACATCTGCTGCAAAACCTCCTTATCACTGCAGGCACTGCTGTGCAAGCTACCTCAACTACAGTGTCCTGGCTGTTGGAGCAATCATTAGTGTGCACCAAAACGTCCATTTCTGTCCCTGCAAAGCTGTTCTTTTACCTAACAGAAACAGTGCCTCTTCTCCTCTCTTTAAAAAATGTTTATTTTGTGAGAAAGGTTAGTGCTTGGTAAGTCTGCAAATCTTTCCACATGTTTGAACTCACTAATGCTAACAAATATGGAATACTAGCCTGCTGCAAACCGCAACAGGATGTCACATCAAGGAAACTGTGCTTTGCTTCTCCAACCTATGTATACAGAAACAATCCTCAGGAATACAGTTTACAGAATTTCACAGGGCAGAGGCTGCAGAGAAATGTGACCATAGGTTAACATTGTAGAGCAGGAAAAGCAGCTTATTTTAATGGGTTCAACTATGGAAAATTAGCCGAATTCAAAGCCATCTTCCAATGAAGCAAAACAGTGCTTCAAAACTGTAGATGGGCAAGAGCAGCAATATGCACTGAGAAAAGGACATTCAGAGATCCACAAGGAATCCCTGCCCTATACACGTATCCTGGAAGGAAGGTGCACTCATGGCAGGGAGCTATCAGACCTTTGGTATACAGTTTTATCAGACGCCATATAAAAAGATGACAGTCAAATTGTCTTCCTCAGCAAAACACCCTGCCCTCTAACCTGTTAGTCATCATGACCTTGGGAAGACTGTGACTGCTTGGCTGCAGTGATCACTGAACAAAATGGACAAACTTAGGCTGACATGAGTGAACCAACGCGCACAGAGGCGACCTTACTTTGGTACCAGCGAGTTCTTTCATCATGAAGAGGGAATCATCAGCTCTGTCATCGTCATCGTCATCATAGTTGGGTGAGGGAGTTCCTTCTGCACCCTGCCGGGACAATCCTCCTCCTCCTCTGGGGTCGAAGGGGTCTACAACAATTGGCTCCGTGCCTTTGATTTCACAGCGGCAAAAAGGACAACCCTGGCCTTCTGATTCCTTCAGGGCAGAGGAGAGATCTGTTACAACCACCACTCAGATGCAGAAATTACATACATGGTTAATATTTACAGGCAGGTTGAAACCTGATTTTTGGCAGGTAGAGAGAGGATGAGAGAAAAGCAAACTGTGCTAGAAGCATGGAGGATTTTCTCTCTGGAGTAGAAAAACAACTTTTTAGCAAGTCCTTGCACTAGGCTATATATTGAGATAGAGCATCTGAGCAGCTTCTCCCTGGGCAGGGGAAGCTAGCACTGGCATTTCTGAACCACGAGCTCATGTCCCTTCGTCTCCATACCTGAAGGAAACGGAACAGGAGGACACACTGTGTTTCTGTAGGAAAGCAATCAGTCTCACTCGGGGAGACAAACAAGAGGCAACGCCTCACCTGCCACGCAGTGAGACAGGACGTGCACATCAGATGGCCACATGGTTCAATCTTCACATCCTTGTCGTTTTCAGCACATATTTTACACAGCTGGAACGTGGAGCCCATCTCACAGTACAGCTCGTATTGTTCCTAGGAGAAAAGATGGACAGACATTGTTGATATTGTAAAACAACGCGCAGGATTTATCGTAGCTACGAGAAAGCCAAGACAAAATGGGCACAATAGAAGCAGGTTGCTCTGAAGAAAGTGGACTTCAGGTTTTCCCAGCTTTTCATTCAAGTGTCCCAAGAACAGACTGGGAATGGAGGGGTTTGAGGGTGCAGACATGGTGGATAGCACAGAAGAATCAATCTGTTGCAGACCATTCTAAATAAGTAACTTAAATTCTGTGAGCAGAAAGCTTTGCAATCTCTCTGCCCAGCCCTAGCTTTCAAAGACTTCTGCAACTCCTTCAAGATACAACAGAGCAGCCTTAAAAAGAAGCCTTTAGGATACTGAATATGACAGGGCAGGACAGAAAACTTCACTCACCTGTGTGACTTTAATGTGGTCCTGAGGTGTGGGCTCACACAAGCCAGTCAAGTCAGGGTTCTGATTCCGGCCATCGGGAAATAAATAACTGCAAGCAGTTGAGGAAAAATAATATCTTACTCTGTATGTACATTCACACACACATACACATGTACATACGGTTTCTTTTCAGGGAGGGGGAGGGAAGGAAGAATGAGGGTGAGAAGAAAGGGGTGAGAATTCAAGGTACTGTGAATTCAAAAGAAGTTTTGCAAGAATTTCCTTATCAGACAGAAAACAAACACGCCATTCTTTGCTGCAGAAAGAAGCTTGTTTTCCTTCCTGGGAGCAATTACACTCTTCTTAAATCATTCCACAGTGAAATTGTAATTATCCAGAGTGAGAAAACCGAGGTCATAGTATCAGTTAAGCACAAGTTAGGGAGCCAATTACAAAAGAGTCTATGATGAGGAAAACACTGACACACACTTATTGTCTGCTCTTGCAAAGGACAATACAGCTCCCAGTACAAATGATAGCTGTCTGAGTATTCTTAAGTGCCAAAGCATACAAATTTTTCCACTGACATCAATTCACTTGCTGGAAGTGTTTTCCTGAATCGAAGTCCAAGTGAAAAGGAAGAGCTGAGAGATGTTCAGAAGGGGCTGAGTGATGTCAACAGTGACTGCTTGACCTCTGCAACACGCCGTGTCTCCCAGGAAGGGACAATGTGAGATGAGCCCTGCAGGTGCACTTCACCGTTCAGCTGACTTTGTGGCAGCAGGATTAAGGAGTCTAACACAAACTCACAGTAAAAACCAGCCAAAGTTACTTACAAGCCTTCCCTGAAGCCGTCAATCAATGCTTGAAAAAGAGGTTTGTTGTGAGGGATCGTCTGAAGGATGTTCCCATCTGCAGTGACATATCCAATGGCCCACTGACCAAGTCGGGTGCAACTCAATCGAAAAATGTAACTGAAAACACAGAGGAAAAGGATCTTCAGTTTGGACTGGAACAGGCAGAAAGCACGAGATGCCAAGTAGGCCTTTGCCTATCTCAAGACAGCAAATAAAAACTAGTAGGAATGACCGGATGATTTATACCAGCTTTCCTCACTTCACCCCCAGGCAGATCAAAGGAGAACTCTGCAATCTGATACGAAGTGAGAAAAGCATCCAAGCAATGGTCTCCATGTGAAATTAAACACAGGATCCACAGCAAGAAACTCTGGCATCTTCGTAATCATTTGTTTCAAATTAATTTCAGGAAAGAAAAAAAACCAAAAACCATCAGACTACACAAGGTTTCCATTTTTAAAACCTGCACAGAACTAAAAGCATACTAACAGCCTCCAGAAGGGAACACTTGACCCTTCCTCTGCATACAGAGAAACCTGTCAGCTCTGTTGCACTGGGCCACGTTCGACCCAGGACAATGGGCAGCCCAGATTTACTCGTGTCTACAGATCTCTGTGTCATGCTCATGCCTGAGCGAGCTGCTATGAAACTTGTGCAGGTAAGCCATGACACAGAGGAGAACTGCTGAACACAGGACAAGCTAGAGCTTTGCATAATTAACAGGGGAGGACAAAGACAAAACCAAACCGATCTCCTCGGCCAGCGTAGTAATCAGCAGTGTTAGAAGGAGCTACCAGAAAGGCCAAGCACCAACCTGCCAGGTTTGTGAATGAATTTCTGAAGCCGGGCTTTCACCTCATCATACGTCAGGAATGCCATATAACCAGGATGAGTCACTGCTAGGCTATTCCAGTTCCTGAGCAAAGAGGACCATGGCTAGAGAAACAACAAAGAAATATGTTAACCTAAAAGGCATCACGACACACAGCACTCCTTAATCAAAGGGCTCAGTGCTTCACTTAGAACAGCAGGTTTCTTATCCCACCATAAATCCCATAGTTGACCAAAAGCCTACACCCTCCTGCAGCACCTCAATTTCTGGTCAGCCATAAAAACATTAGCTAAGAAGGACCTTCATCAAAACTCCTTTACAAACGAGGGAGAGGTCACTGACATCACAAAAAGCTCAAGAAAAACTACCAATCTGTATTGCTTCTGCAGAGAAAATGACTCATTCCTGAGACAGGGATCGAGAGGGGAACTTGGGAAGATGATGCAGAAACCACGACCAGCCCCATCCCATCCCTGACTTCTTCATGGCCTCAGGAACGTGACCTCCCTCCTCCGTCACGGTTTCACTGTGTGTAAGATGCTTCTGAGTTGAGCCACCTAAGCTCACTGGGGTGTGGCATGGACTACTGCCTAGTCCAAGATTTGAGTCAATGAACCAGCACACACACGTTAGGTTTTCCCCAAAAAAGTGATGCGTAACGACAGTTTGAAAACTTTCCATTCTGAAAAGTGCTGGGACACCTAAACCTCATCCAATTTTCCCCAACTTCTCAACTTGCCCAAAATGATACCTCCCCCTAAGAGCTCTGTATCTCTTGGAAATCACATAACTCTTTTATGTACCATAGCTGGAAAAAGTGCAGAATGAAATCAGATACACGGCAACACCAAACATGGGAATTTTTCATCTAGACGTTTCTTAATTACAACCCACCCTATCACATGGGAAAAAGCAAGCCAGAGCCAAAGAAGTAAGTGTTTGTTCCTGTAAATACCCATTTGCACCATCAAAAGCTGTGTCTCAGAGCTCAGAACTATTAAAGACCATGGGCTAGAATTCGACTTGCTATTAATATCCCTTCAGCAACACAAATACTTCTTGCACACAGAGCACAGAACGTGTCTGCAACATCCTGGCTGTGTCAGTTCAAAAGCTAGGAAACCTAAATTTCCATGCTATGATCCATCCTGAACATTCCCCTACGGAAAATAAATCTGACAAGAAAGAAATGGATACAAGGAAAGATGGACTGATAAACTCAGCTTCACATTTCCTGAAGCTGTGTCAGAACTTTGGTCTAAAAATGACTTTTGAAAGGGAAAAACTGATTCATGGGAGGATACAAAATGTGCCTTACATTTGGTTAGAATCTAAATTTAGAAAACTTTTTCTTCTCCAACCAAAAATATCAAGTGCTCCTATGTGATTTAACTACCAAGTGTTTTAAGAACTGCTAAAGGGATGGGGGGCAAGAAGACAAAATCCTCTGCAATATAAACACCACTTTAGTGTGCAAAATATGGATTGTCTTTGGAGAAGTCTAAGCTGAAGCACTAGGGCAGGTTTAAAGTGATTTCTACTCCTGTAAATCAAGTGATTTACACTCACCTGAAAGAGCCGTGTGAAGATATCGAACTCAAACACTGAAATGTAGTCGTTGCAGGTCAAGTCAATCGTTGACTTCAGGGCCATGGCTTCCAGCCCCGAACTGATGGGATGCACTTCGTGCAGGGCTTGGCGGAAGCTCTTCCAAGGAACAATGGTCCTAGGGAAAAGCAAGCCATCTGAGACTGGATGTGTCCAAAGAGCACAATCACACGCCTACCACCGTATACATTTCACCTGTGGAGTGCACAGGTCGTAATAACGGAAGAGGGAAAATCAAAAATGGCCACAAGAGGTTTCATCGTGTCGTATGAGCAAAAGGCTCCTTGGTACTGGAGGAAATCAACAGCCAAGCATGCTTTAGCCAGTTTTCCCTGCAAATAGAAAACTCTGGCATCTGAAGTCCACCTCTGCTTTTTCAGTTCTCTTTTTCTGCTGCCCTGTCACGTCAGCTGTACATATTACTACCATGTAGTAAGAGCTGGCAGAGAAGGAGTTAACAAGAAGTAGAGGTGCAGACAGTTAAAAAAAAAAAACAACAAAAAAAGCTGCAAGCAATTCTCCAAACAGGCATTAACAGGAGGAGGAAGATAATCAGCAACCCAAGCACAGGCTGCTCTTTAAAGGAATATATTCCTTCCTTGAAAATATCAAGTGGAATAGAAACATGAAAAGAATGTGTCTAGCTTCAGACAGCTGAATACGTGAGTAAATACACTACAGCTTTCTGTTCTGACAGCTACTAATTAAACTCTTTATGTGAAGTACCTTACTTAAAAGCCGTGCCTAATTCCATTAACTTTAATCCCTACACACTGCTGTGGACACCTCTGAGGTTCATTTACACAGAGTTTCATTAGACGCAAAAATTAAAGCTGACATTTCAACTGTTTACACCTAAATACACGTTGTGCTTAACTTTCTCCTTCATTCTCTTATCAAAGCCATCACGCAAACTGACAAAAGTTCAGAGAATGCAGAAGAAAGGTGTCTTAAATGATTGGAAAGACTAATTGGAGGGAAGATGAAAGAATTTAATATGATGGGTTAGCTTGAGGACAGCTAATACTGGGGGCACAGCAAGCTTTGGAAGAAGAAAGGTGACTCTGCATTGTTTGTGGAGCTCACTTAGAAGTTAAGGGATTAAGGAGAGGAACATTTAAGTTGAATAATCCAGAGAAACCTTGGGACGGTGCAACAGTCTGCTAGGGGAAGTGGGAAGGACCATCACTTACCACATCTAAAATAAGACAGGACCAAGAATTGGAAAATAGATCATAGGAACAACTCTGTACCCCCCCAGGACAGCGAACCCAACGACCTGACAGGTCTCTCCCATCACTCATTCCACTGATCGAGCTTAAAAACACACAGTTCTGTGCACAATGTGTGGTCACACCTCTGATGTTAAGCACGGCCGGAAACTTACTTCTCCCCAAATGCTTTTCTCCAAAATTCTGCAGCATCAGCTTTGGTGATCCGGAATGTGTCTCCTTGGAAAAGGCCACTTGGGAAAATACCTTTGAGTTCTGCCAGCATGTGGCTGAAGATGAGGGATAACTTCGTCAAGTTACGCCTAGAAAGGATCACAGAAATAAAAGTTTCTTTTAGGAAAGAAAGATGTGGGTTTGCATGATTAATGCCTGTAAGAAACAAGACTTGTGTTGTTTGGGTTATTTTTAAATATTAAAATATAAAGAAGAGGGAAACAAATGCACAGAACTAGTGGGTTGGAGACAGATGCTCCTCTTCTCCCTCCCTGGTAACACCCTCTAGAAGCTAGGAAAATGGAAATGCAGAAAAAAGAGCCAGGTATTTCAAGGCCAGAGGCCTTTTTTATGCCCCACATCACATGCTGGGAGAAGAAAGAAGGAACCAGTATCACGTGGAGAAGGACAGCTTCTCCTCCGGTCACATCTGACACATTGGGTCTGGTCAGGAGGCCTCACTGACCGCCACAGGCACAGCCTTGTGAGCCACCAAGCAGGCTGACAGAACAGCCTGCAGGCTGCAAAGCTCATCTGCTTCTTTGGCAGCAGCATTCACCCTTACGTTTTCATGTGCACACTGCGTCTCAGCAGTGCTTACATCGCAAGGGATTCTGGTTTTTGCTATTTTATCCATGCCCAATACCACCAGGTGCTGAAAACTGACCGAAGTAAAAGCACCCAGAAGCTCTGCTCATTTCAGCAGCCCTCCCCCGGATGCATCACCCATCCAAAGTGTGAGCATTATAAAGCAAACATATGATTTGATCCCACCAACACTGAGCTAAAAGCTGTCTTTGCTGTTCACCTTCATTAGCTTCCAGGAGAGGTGATGTGGGAAGCCCCCCAGCCCATTGCTGCCCCAGTTCCCAGCCACACTGCTTCCTCTCTTTCACACCTTGAAGTGCTGGTGCCATTCCCCCACCCCCTGCTTTAGGAATGCTTACGTATCACTAAAAGACTACAAGGGTCCAGTGTGTAAGAGAAAGCAACTCAGTGAACTGCACCCAAACAGCCAGGTAAGAGATTCCCCACGTGATCAGAATCACACCTGTAAATATCAGTGTAAACTCATTTCAAATGGTGCATTCCTTTTTCCAGGAGCAGACGAGCACCTCTGCACCACCAAAGAGAGGCTCAGGTTAGGGGGCACATCCCTCATCCTACAGGGGAGATGATTTAACGGTGAGCTCAGCCCTTTGGAAGCACACAGGCTGCGTTCCTTCTATCCTTGCACTGTGTTTGGTTAACAAACATTCAGATAATTGCCAATGGAAGGTTGCAGTTGCATAGCCTGCTCCTCCAGCCCCCTCCCAAAGGTTGCCTTGTCCTATGACAAAGAGAAGATGACATTTCATGGCAGAACACAGAGAAAAAGCAAAGACCACGCTATTGTGAGCCATTTAATCCCAACTCAAGCAACGAAAGAGAAGTAGAGCTCACATCCACTCCATTTATAAAACCAGAGGCGTGAGCTGACGTGGAAGCAGTCTGCAGAAGATGCTGCAGGGTTTCCTGAACGTGTTAGGGAACAACGCCTGCATGCAACCTCAGCAGGTCAAGCAGCATCAACGCACTGCTGTGAGATCCCGCGTCCCAAAGCAGCAGAAGCCTGAAGGCCCTGAGGTCCTCCAGCACTCCGACGTGCGAAGAAGGGCTGATTTGGGAAGACATCCCAATCCTGCTTGGAGTGAGAGCCTACAGCACCCCGCAGCAGGAAGGAGCATCATTTCAGGTGTTTACTCCCACACGCTGCGGAAGGCTGGGTATGATGGGGTGAGAAACAAGCTACAGGAACAAGGGCACGGCCTGACAAAAAGCAAGTGGGTGCCCTGCAAGGAGACAGATTGCATTCCTGTGTGTGCCCAGTTCTGTGAGAGCTCTCTCCTCTCCATGTGCTTCAGGCAGTGCCTGCACCGAGCTGAGCCCAGCAGGCAGGCAGAAGAACAGCTTCCTTCAGCAGCCCTCGGTGTGGTTTAACAGCCGATGACTTTACAGCACTCACAGACAGACACTTTCAGGTCTTAGGCTGAAGCTGCAATCTCTTTGTACAAATATTGAGTCACATCTTCTGTAAACAAAAACAGGAAGAGCACAGGCTGTAAACAAAGAAGAGCAGATTACAGAAGGCTCCAGGTTAGAAACCAGCTTGCATACAGCCACCAGTTACCAATCCTGTGCTAAATCACACTGCCTTTAAGAAGCACGCTGCTTTATTTGAGCAAGCCAAGTTATACGTCTGTAAATGAATACAGCCCAAGTGAATGCTTGCAGTTACAGGGGTGTTTCCAGCCTGTTATCACATTTTCATTGGTGTTTCAGAGCTTTATTTTAGTAGCATCAGCAACTGTCCTTACCTCTGTAGCTGCACAGAAACAAGCGTTCACCCACAAAACGTGGCCATGTTTTCAAAGAAAATTTAAGCAATTTAGGTCATAAAGTCTCAAATCTTTTTGGCCACAGACCTGCAGGGTTCCTTCCCTGTTTCTTAGAGACTAGCAGGGCCCCCACCAAGCTGCTGGGAGAACACAAAGGCTGCTACCGAGTGCCGTCCCAGCCACCTAAATCCCACAGGCCATCGGAGGAACTTCAGCACCTGCCACAGGCATCTGTCAAAACCTCACCCAGGGAGCACAGGCCACATCAATGGGCCCTCCTGGCTGCTCGCAACGAGCTGAAGGCAACACCTGCACCAGCTTCTAAAGAACGGCAGCACATCTCTGCGCAGTGGTTGGTCTGGAGGCAGAGCAGCAGCTCGGTCTGGGTGGGACCTCATGTTCCCTGCGAGCAGCAAAGCCTGCAAGCACAGAATCAACCACACACACAAAGAAACGAAAGCGTAGGAACCCAACACTTTTCCACTCGCTGCTGTAACCAAACGTTATTACTGAGAAACACCTGCAGCTTTAGCACGGGGCCATTCACAGGCAGCAACAAACCAGCAACGCCGGCAGGGCTTCCTGTGCATCCGAGCATCGCGCAGCCTTCACAGCAACAAGGCTCCAGCCGTGCTGGTGTGCAGCAGTGCCTCTGGGGAGGCTGTGACCGCCCTGCTCAGCTGCAGGCTGCTGGCTGTGCGGGCTCCATCCCTGCGTCCCCCCCAGCGCTGCGGTCGTTGCTTCCTTCCTGCTCGGCTCCACGCATTGCAGCGGAAGCCCGGAGGTCAGCTGGGCACTTCCAGGCACACCAGGGCTGCTCCCTCCCCCAGAGCCTGAGCACAGCTCTCTCCTCCAGTTTCCTGTTTGCTGGACAAAGCGTTTTTCCCCCATACAGGCTCGGTCTTGCAAAGCCATTAGCAGCAGAGGACCGCTCTAATCTCAGCGCCGCCTCTTGCTGCTGCAGTGATGCAATTAGTTCAATTCATCCACGTTCCAACCACGCAGCATCTCGAGGGCTCAGGACTACATCAGCCTTACCTCAAGGCAACATGAAGGCAGCGCTGCCTCTTCTACCACTGCCAGCCAGAGGTCTGTCACTGCATTCCAACATCTCTCAGCTACTTCCCAGCAAACCAACGGGCATGGGATGATCCTGCTCCTCCTCCTCCATCGGCTCAGTACTGCACCAACGTGCCCTGATGCAGCACTAGGGCTGCAAAGCTGCTCCAAGCAAAGGGAGGAGCTGCCATGAGACAGCCAGCTCCAAAAAGCTTCAATTGTTTGGAAGTTATTGCGTGCCTTTCTTATCTCAGGCAATTTGCAGAGGGATTTTCTATTTGCACTGCTGCTGATGTGAGCAGGGGGGCTGCACGAGCAATGCTCAGCATCTTATGGTACAGGCAAAGATTCTTCAAGGGAAGACGACAGCCACCCCTCCACCTCAGCCCTGAAACAAAATTCAGTGCTGTTATTTCATAAAGCTCAGTTATAAATCAGTGATGAAAAATCAAGAGGAAAATAAACTCAAATCAGAGCACCTAAGTTTCAGTAAAACCATTCTACTCAGAACTGAAGAGAAGGCTCTCTATATGCAAACTTGGCTGTTGGAAAGGGCACGACCCGAAACAAGAAATGCAATCTCAGTCCATGGAAAAATGACAAATGACTGGCGAGTGTTTTTTAAGAAAGCAAAGCACGCTTATTTAGTCTGATGGAAAATTAAGGAAGAAAAAAAAAAAGCATTAGAGAGGATGTGGGAGTGTCTGACAGCTAACACTAACCCACGGACTGCAAGTCGGGGTTCCTGAGGGAGATGATGCAGTTTCTGATTGTGTTTCCCCAGAACTAACACACGCACCTAGGGCAGCTCCCACACACAGCTCCCTTTCTTTAGAAACTCTGCAGCACTGCGGTGACCTGGGAAGGAGATGATTGCTCAGCTGAGGTGAAGTGAAGCACTCTGATGGCTGCACTATTCCTGGCTGCTGCTGCTGCAAAAAAAAAAGTGCATTTTTATAATCAACTCGAGGTCCGACTCGACCCACAGCACTGCAGCTGTATTGCTGCACCCCAGGGGAGAGGCCGCACAGAGCTGCCAGCACACTGTGATTATTCCAGTAGTAGAGCAATTAATGGTTGTTTTTCTGTAATCGCATGCTGCTGACCCTGCTGATGGCCAGGGCTTCCTTCAGGACTTGGACATGCTTCAGGTTGCCCAGGGAGGCTGAGGATGCCCCATCCCTGCAGGCATCCAAGGCCAGGCTGGATGTGGCTCTGGGCAGCCTGGGCTGCTGGTTGGTGACCTGCACACAGCAGGGGGTTGGAACTGGATGATGGCTGTGATCCTTTTCAACCCAGGCCATTCAATAATTCTTCTGTGATTCTGAATATGAGATCATATTGGACTTCCTAGAGGCAAAAAATCCCAGTGATTTACCTTATTTTACAGGTGAGGCAGCTAAAGCACAGACAGTGCTGGAAATCAGAATGGGGAATCTAAAGTCACGTGCTCATTATTGAAGAATACTGTCCACTAAGTGCTGCTGCAAGGAATGACAGCTATGGAAATCCAAGTTTCCCAGTCTCTCATTCCTGAAGTCAGCATGTGGTTACATTCGGGATGATGCCCATCAGACAGGGTTTGTATCCATGTGGATAAATGGAAGCACAAGCTTCAGGACTTGGGAAAATAACGAAACCACAGCTCTCGGGGTCCTGCAAACAGCCAGATAGGGGAAAAGAAAAACACAAAAAAAACCCACCTACTTTATATATGTAAGGGCTTGAATAAGTCAGCCTGTTTTAACTCACCAATAAGTCAAACTCACGTTTCAGAAACCACCAAGGCACGAGGTTATCGTGTAACAGATGCATCTCAGCTGTTAGCAGCTATGCACCAGCCAGCAGCAGCTCCAGCCCATTTGGGCAGCTAGGTGGCTGCGCCTGGCCCCAGAAGGAACAACTGGACCAGGTTCTCATCTTCGCGTCGGCGCAGAGCGCCGTGCACAACAGCCAGCAGCAAGTGGGAATGCTCGAGGTGCTCCCAAGCTGAGCGTCGTAACTGGAACAGCTTCAGAGCCCTCTGTGCACAGTGATCAGTCTTAAAAATAGCCACAACGGAACTACTTTCAACAAAACTTGCAACACAGGAAGTGAATGAAATTCCACTTAACTATTGCTAGTTCAACAGAAGTCACCTTCTGCAGCAGCACTGAGCCCCGACCTGCACACAGCCAGCAGCATGCAGGCATCTCCCAGCAGGGAATCCACTGCTTTTTTCAGACTCTGCTAAAACCACCTTGGTTTTGTGGAGGTGCTTGCCTGGGAAAAAGGAAGCAAGCAACACGCTTATCGTGACTTGTTTGTACAAGTTTCACTTCCAACTCACTGTTTGGTTTGAACGGGCGCACAGGCTTTGCTGTTTCGTTCTTTATAGAGCTACAAGAACAGCTGATCCATCCTGCAGTTGTGAGGCTTCCCTCGCTAAACCCACGGTGCTGAAGGTGCTGTGACCTCAGCAAGCAGAGCTGTGTCAGTGCTGCCCCTCGGCCCTGCAAAGCTCTGTGCAACGCAGGGCTGCCTGCCAGCAGAGCCCCAGCTACGGCCCTCTTCAAACCCATTGAGACCCCCAACACAGCAGCCCTGTGCACACAAGCCGAGCACCCGACGACCACAGCACAGTTGCCAAGAAGCAGAATCACACTTGGCCAGCATCAGAACCCTGCACATTTTAGGTGGTCATTCCTCCTGACTAAACTGCATGCTGGTACCACCAGCCACCAAGCGAGCGCACAGAGCTGGCCCTGCACAAGGCTCTACACGTTTATAGACTCTGAGAAGAATAAAACTTTACTTCCCCATTGTGCAATAAGCTGGAAGGTTACCTTGGCCCATTTTCAAGACAGCAGCACAAATTCTGACCGAAAGAAAACGAATGCAAGCTTATGCCATATGATATGAAGCCTCATCTGAGCCCCGTAATTATCACCTCAACTAGCAGTTTAAAGCAGAGTTAAAGAGAAATAATTCACATTCCTCTCCCCAACAACATTTAAATGATAATGAATTTCTCCTTGGGTAATAAGCACTTAGTTAGTGCTCATATGCTGGAGCCTGGCAAGGAAACCTTTCTTGTGGGCAGCTTTGGAGCCTGCTCTTTTCTTTAAGATGTTCTAATTTAAATGCAGATGTAGACTTCACACTAGTGGGTTTTGTTTAAAAAAATAAAAGTCTTTGCTGTGTTGGAAGGAAGCAGCAGCAGGAGGACGGGCTCACAGTGTGTGTGTGTGGATGTGTGTGTGGGGGGGGGTGTGCAAGCACTCCCAATTACGTGATCACAGCAGAACCTCCTCCGAAGGGCTCTCCTGGGTCGTGGCATCGCACCGATGCTTTCCGTATCGTTACATTCCAAGCCATTCTTCGTGCATTTCCTTCCCCTTGAGGGACACACGGTCATTCTGAGTACACACTGAATCCTGCTAGCTTTTTCCTGTGGAAATCAGTCTCCAATACTGGAGCTGGAGAAGAATACGAAATCCTGCTGAGCCAGCATCCCCTCTGTCAGGAAGACAACAGTTAAACACAGACAGCTTCCCAAAACTTCCCCTGTTGCAGGCAGGGTTTATGCTGCTCCCTGTCCGAGCTCATTTTCCCTTCTACAAATGCATTAATGTTGTTCACTGCTTATCAGAGCACGCAAGCTCAGCTTGCAAAATCACTCCTGCTATTTCCTAAACAATCAGTCGATATCCTTCTCCCATCACCTGCCCCCACCCACTGACTCCATTCTCACATGGAAGCACTCACAATGGTCTGATTTGCTTCAGGAAACAACTTATCCGAGTTTCCCCTTATGGCAGACAATCTGACATATAAAGTAAAGCTGGTTCATGACTGAAAATGGGATTCTTTGCCCTAATTTATCCCCTCCCAAGTATGAGAGGGTTCGCACTACCGGTCCTTCGTGTGTTGACCTGTTGGGCGTCCTGTACAGAACTGCTTTGGCTGTATAGCAGACAAGCTTCACTTCTGGGTGGCTTGCTTCCTCATTTTTAACAAGTCTTAAATACCTTCTGTGTCAGGAAGCACTGGGATCTATGAAGGATACGAGCCAGCAGTTTCAGAAATGTTTGCATCCTCACCAACACTGCTCACCTCCAGCACACGAAAAAGTACCAATGACAGATCAGCCCAGTACCAAATCCTGCATTGTTAACTTTGTAGCCCAGCAGATTCTCAAATACCAGTTTGATTTTGGAGACCAAGGAGCCCATCGACAAGGGCAACCACAACAAGCAGCCAACAGTCAGTGCTCAGAGAAACCTCTGCTTAAAAAGAAAACCTACTCAGAAGTCACCACGCTGAAGCATATCTACGTGCCCACTCAGTCTATAAGCAGAAGCAAGAAGTTAGCAAGCACACTCCATCAGTCAGGAAGTGCACACACAGCACCCTTAACAGTGCTGATTTTAAATAGAAACGCAAGTGACCTAAAGCAGAATTTAAATAGTTCTCTTTAAAGCTTGACTACTAAAATAAACAAGCAAGTTCCCCTTGCAAGAACTGCAGGATGGGCTTGTGGAAGTCGGTACCGGTGTCAGCTGAATGACTACACCCAACCACACTGCCCAAGGACAGAAAGGAAGCCTTGAGGGCTGACAGCAGTGTGTGAACCACGAGGATGTGTGAACAGGGATGCTGTCAGCAGGCTGACCGTTGAGGTACGACACAGGAGAGCGTTTAACAGCTCGACCACTGCAGCTGGACTAAAGCTGAAGGAACAAAGACTCACCCACATCCGGAGTACGGCGGGTGAGCACACGAGGCTGTCCTAACCCTGCTCTTGGTGCGTTGTTCTGACTTTCAAACAAGGCTCGTGCTGCGCTCTGCATAAACACGCCTCCCGACATCCGAAAGCAACCTTCTTTCTGCTCGTGGGTTTTAAACTCAGCCTGCCTTAACAGCAAACCCCGAGCAGCATCCGTGCTGCGCTCCCCCACAACCTGCTCAGAGCATCCACGCGCTGCAGTGCTGCAGAGCACCGCCACTGCCTGGCACAGGTCTTGCAGCTCCGAGGGGCGCGGAACGCAGCACGGGCAGCCACGAGACGCCGTGCTCCTCGCAGCTCTGCTCCGGTTCTGCCTCGGCCCGCTGCAGAAGGATGCGCAGGAGGGTCTGCGAAAAGTACGAGCAAAGGCACAAAGAGGCTGAGAAATAAGGAAAAACAGCTTGGGTTGCTTTGATGCTTGGGTACGAAGACAAATCTGCTCCCACGACCTCAGACACTTTGGGTATTTCTAATGGCTGGCACGTTTGCTAGCAGCAAACACCTGCAAGGTTTGCACGCTACTTATGCAAATGTCACAACAGTGCATTTGCTTTACATCAAGAGATGCTGGTGGGGGCGGGGGGGAGGAAAACAACGGCGCACACAACAGGAAACAAACCGAATGCTAAATCTGGGAGACAGGAAGAAAGGAGCTTCAAGGACAACAGAAAAAGAAAAAGAAAAAAAAAAGAAAAAAAAAGCCAGAAAAAGTCAAGACAAAGTGATTGTTCAGTGCACCAAATCAGATTTTTAAAGGCATGTTTTCAAAACACTGCAGACCAACATCAGCAGTGAGCTTACATAAGATCAAGACAGATTTTTTATAGATACATACATATGCACACACACATTGCCATGAGTATTGCTTGCAATGAATACCAGATTCGAGTTATATTTGTTTGCTCTGCAGGATGCTGACAAGCTTCCAGAAAGTTTCTCCCACGCTTTGGATATTTGAACTCATTCATGCTTACAGACATTTAAAAAAAAAAAGAAAAAAAGACAACACAGCACTTTTGTCTTCAGCTCCTAACAAGGTAGGAACATCTTACCTTTTAAATCAAAAGGTGCATTGATGGCAACATTTCTTTTAAGGCAATTTAAGAAGAACCAAATGAACAGCATTCAGTTAGCAGCTTCCAAAAGGCTGCACGGATGCTGGAAGTGCAGCAATTAGCAGATTCCCTATAGCTGAACCAGCAGCAGCATTCTTTGGGCAGAGCTATCTCTTGAACTGGTACAAGGTTCACATGCACACCTTCTTTCTTCTCTACAACAAATTAGAGAATGGAGAAGGTTACCACTCTTGTTACCAGCCCCAGGATAAGTGCATTTTGCCCTCTGTGCCAAAACAGTAACTGCTGCTCCCTGGGCCGAGCACAAAGCAGAAGGAGATGCCATGACACCAGCTGGGCTGTGATTCTGCTTTCACACTTAGCTCTCTAAGTCTCACCGCAGTCGCTTCCCTGGTAAACTGTTTATTTATAAATGGCACAATCAGCAAATCACCAGAGACTCCTGTCACCTCTGATGGAATCCTCCCTGAGTTCATTCATTCGGATCCTGCTGCTCCTTTTACCGACTTGTTCGAGCGCAGATGGCACGAGGAGCTTTTCCAGGATGGTTAACTCAGCACAAACATTTATCTGCTTCCCTCTGAAATGCCAAGGGACAGGAGGGGAGAGGTTGAACCTACTATTGACACGGCTATCCTCCATTTGCTCGTCAGATGCTCCACGCTGACGACAGGCGGATCGCAACGCACGCACAGCTAACCAGAACAAGCATCAGAAACCCTGAAGGCTTTCACACAGCCTCAGGTATTTCTGGAGGCAACAGTGAACGTTCCAGAGAACAACATCACCCGTATGACGTGGCAGCAACAAACAGACCACAAGCAATAAGTTCCACTTCAGGTATTTTAGGAGCAACCTGTCGCACTGTGAAGTCACCATCTCCAATGATCATCTATCTGTCACCATCTCCAAGAACAATCCAATCAAATAAGCAGGAGACTCCTTGCTGCGGGTTTACATAGAAAACTAAACTTCTTCTAAACGAGACAATCAGACCACGTGAAGATGCCATATTTGCACTCTCAAGCCCCGTCTCCAGCAAGCCTCATCTGACAAGGCATTGCTAAACAGCAACTCTAAAAGAGATTTTGATTTCTTAATTCATTCTTCATCACTGGCAATCAGAAATCAAACAGCACGAACAGCAGCTTCTACAGCCACTCCAACAGACTTGGTGGAGTGCAGCATTATAGAATGTGCTACAGTGAGTTCAATATATACCAGAAACATGTGCCAGCACTTCTCTTTTTTCTTCACCCCAAAGTAATTCAAGCAAGTAGCTGCCAGGGCGTTAACCACATATTCTCCCCAGAGCAATTACGTTCAGCTACTGGGTTGTTTCACTTTTTTTTTTCCACTGCTTCTTAATTCGGTGCCTGCTGCAAAAAGCTGAAATGACTTTTAAATGACAAGTGCACGCTTTGTATGCCTCTGTCCATTACATCTTGCTGCCAGCAGTTGGACAAACACATAAGATCCATGTTGCCCAAAGCTGTATTCTTCCCTTAAGTCACCCTAGCTCTCCTTAAAGCCAAATGAAGGGAAGACACAGCCCTTCAAGTACAGCGCAGCGCTCCTCAGGATCCAGACAAAGCCTAAAGATAACTGCTTTGCTACATAACACAAAGCATTCTTCTGTCTCCTAAAACTGCCAGAAAGTTATTCTGAACCTTATCATCCTTTACGAAAGGAAAAGGACCTTTTCACAGCATGCTTTATTGTCCACACACACCTGATGAACCTGAACTACACAACGAGGGCCACGCAGGCTCTGAACACACACCTGCACTCTGATTTCATTAGAACCAAGTCTGTTTTGCTTGAAACTCTACACTTAGCCTTAAATTTCATCAGGCTGTTCTCATGTACAGACATGTCACCCAGCAGACATCACTTCACCAAACCACATTAGGATCACGAATACTGGGATGCATTTTTCCCCATTACCTAGGCTGAGAGTTCTCCTCATACATCCGCTCTTTCCCCTCCTTGAAGAGGCTGATAGTCTGCTTGGTTTTCTTCATCAGGTTCTCCATGAACACACGGAAGTACTCGTTTTCTCCCAGGGTTTCCATCTTCCCCTCGTAGCGGGACAGGATGGTGCGGAGGTGCTGGTAGGTGTCAGGCAGAAGGTCCAGGATGTAGGGTGGGCTGTTCTTCAGGGCCAGCTTTGGGTTCTGGCACAGGCGGACCACCTGTAGGTCATCAACAACAGGCATTTTTAAAACTTAAAATCAGCAAACAAGTCATCTTCCAGATCTCCAGATCTTCCAGACCATCCCGTGTTACTTACAAACCACATTTCTTTTGTTCAGACAGGGAGCCCAGCCACCGGGCAAGCCTAGAGACCAAAGCACAGCAGGATGCAAGCTGAACTTACTATAGGTTTTCACTATATATGCCAATGGCTCATGATAACAAGTTTGTGATGGGGGCAAATAAAAGAAGCCTCTTTGTCACCTACTACTGCCAACATTATCTGTTGCCTGGAATGAGAGAAGGGAAGGGAGAAAGAAAGGCAAAATGGCAACTGGAAAAATTATTGATGTGCTGCCAGTTGTAAGAACGAAAACTGCCACTCTGTTGTACTGTTTTGAGCCCAGTTTCAGAACTTAGAGAACTAAGAGAGCAGCTCGTACAGCCCTGCTCCTGCCCTGTGAGATAACTGCTCCCATCTTCAGCCTCATCCAGCAGACGTGAGCAGAAAAGCAGCACAAAATAGGCACGCAGCTTCCTAAAGCTCTTTGCTACAGTGCAAGTTATCTGACAGCCTAATACCAACGTGCACTAATGAGGTCTATTAACGACAGCCACACGCACAAGAATATACAGGGTTCCTCAAGCAGACAACACTTCCACAGAGCCTTGAGAAATCACAATGGCTCGAGTTGGGAGGGACCTTAAAGATCACCTAGAAATCTTCCTGAGCAATCTGCTGCTTCCCTGCTTCCCTTAAGCACCTCAGCACTGCTGTGAAACAAATAAATTCAGGCTGAAACAAAGCTTTAGCATTCCACTTTGCCACTGAGGGCTGTGAAAAGGAAGGCTGAAGGGTTAAGAGCCATCTCCACTTCCACCTGACTTACAGCAGAGCCTCGAATGCAAGCTGACTGAGAGGGACGGTGTCACTGACGAGATGGGCACCCTGGATATTAACAAACAAAGAGAAAAATCCGACTGACATTTAGAGAACTGCTTGCAGAAAACCTTCCCTGAGAGGAGGTGGAAATTAAAGCACCAAAATGGCCCCTGTGTGCGTTAGGAAGCCTCAACCAGCAGTCGGGTGGTCACGCAGCTGACTTGGCCAATTGATTTGGATGCCTCAATTGCTGCTTCCTTGGAGCCTGTGAACACTACAACGAACCACATCAACAAACTGAGTCAACACATTTGTCCCCTGGATAAAACCAGCTTCACTGCAGAGCATGAGCAGATCCTAAATATGCTCCACAGGCAGCAAAATCGCTTCCTCCTTTAGAAACTGTTTTCTTACACAGCGGCTTAAAAACTTAACAAAAGCAGTTCTTATGAGGAAGCCACATTAAATAGGCACACAGGTCTGAGTATGCCCTTCTCTCAGTCATCTATAATAGAAAACAGTTGGAAAACACCCAGCCACAGAAGCAGACCCTGTGAGTCAGTACTGCACCAGCTTCAGCAGTGATTCCAACACGTCCATGCAGAAGTCCTGCAAAGCACAGTTCCCACAGGATGCCCTACAAACCACCCCTCTCATCTCGCTGTGCTCTCCATTTTGCCATCCCATGTCCTACCCACGTGGAAGCTGAAGCCAGCCCATCTGCTAGGGCCACTGACCTGTTGCCTGATGGCAGAAAGGCTCCAGCACAGACACCTCTGCTGTGCGCTGCGGGCTGGGGATGCACTGCAGAGCCTTCCCAGCCCCTGGAACCACTGCACCATGGCACAGCTCTCCAGCACTGCTCAGAAACACTGCAGTTCTTTCCTTAAGAGCAAGTTCTGTTGAAATGACATCTCGCCTTGAGACAGCAGTACAAGAAAAGCTACTCAAACTCCTCTTATCTCCTGCTGCGTTTGTACCCGGCCTCTCTGCTACTCGCAAGGAAGGTGACCTACAGAGGCATTTCTCAGTATCAGCTTCAGAAGCTCAGTAACAGAGTTACCTCTAAGCTCATCTTCCTCTGCCAGATCTCACTGCACTGTACTGCACCTCTTAAACCTTTGCGTCGAGTGCTTCAGGACCACAGCACCAATCCCTGAAATGCATCCAGGTGGTCTGCATCAGCTGCTGCCCCTCCACATCTGCAAGAAGCCATTCCCAATTACAGCTGTTCATGTAAAAAACGAGTTGATTTCACCAGCCAACACATCGTATGTTTTCTTACACACAGCACTGCTTTATTTGCTAAGACAGTGATAAGATGAGCAAGCGTGATAAAAACAAATGAAAAGCAGTTCCTCCCACTTGAACCAATCTATACACCAGCTTCGAGATGCTGCAAGGAAGTGACTGCATTGCTTACTGTGCTGTCTGTGCAGGCTCACAAGATGCCTGACAACAAACCCATCCTCAGAAGGGCGCTGATATTTCAGAGATAAATGCACAGATATCACCTAAGTGGGGTGCAGGTGTGAATCCTTCTGCACAGCCAGGACAGTGAGGCAGAGGGCTGTGCTGTGTGTGAAGGGCGCAAGCAGGGCAACGGCCCGCACTCACAATTAGAACTGCAAGTTAAAGAATCTGAAAGGCAGGGATACATCAGGCAGCTTATGGAGAACATTACGGGGAAAGTATTTGGACAAGAATCAACTTGCATAGGAAATTCATCAGTCATATCCAGAACCAGAGATGCACGATTGCTCTGACAACCCCTGTTCATTATGCAGGCTGAGGAATCAGGCCATGAACGCACTGTATGTACAGCACGCATCTCTGCAAGGAAAACATCATTTATTAAACATGCACACAAGTTGTTTTTCTTCATTTGCACCTGTGCCTTCATTTAATTGGCCCAGAAAACTAACCCACTTTTGATAGCTCCCACACACCCCTTCTCACCACTGGATCCACAACCACTGTATGAAGGCCTGGCAATTTCCTACACAGATTTTCAATCCTCAGTGTGCATTTGCACAACTAAAGCTAATTGAAATCAGAGAGGCTTTTCAACGTCAGATCTCCCTCCTGCTCCCATCACACTGCACAACAAGCCGTCTAAGACTCAAAAAATTAAGCCTAGAGTCAGAGCTTCCAGGTGTTGCTTAGGAGCAGAACTGGGAAGCTGATGCTCTGAGCATTTCCTTTGACTTGGGGCAAACAACCATACCCTTACCTTGGCTTTTTGGTTGGTGAGTTCTTGCTGGAGATGGGGGATAGACAAGGATGGCTCTCATAGACCTGTCGTGAATGCATACCCAAAACAGCCCACCACAATCCAAAACACCTAAGTGTCTGCAGGCCAGCCTTTTCCTTAGAACAGCCCACCTCATCAAGGCAAACACAGACTGACATTCACCTCTACAACGCAGGAGCAAGAAGGAAGATTTGCATTCCTACAAGTTGTGCCTGCAAGTTGAATTTATTCCCAACAGAATCACTTTTCTGTGCTCATCTTCAAACCAGTCTTCCCACCTCAGCCCTTATGCCCTCAGTGTGCGTCAGAGGCAGCCACTGGCACTTCTCAAAAGACTTCGTGCTGGATCCCAGTTCCCTCTCTGCAGAAGGTGATCAAAGCTCATCACAAATCCAGCAGGGTGCAACCATAAACCGTGCCTTTTGTGGAGCCAGCCAACGCAAAGTGATTTCCTGGCACGAGCCATCATTTAATACGCCTTGAAGAAAGTCATCCACCCTGCCTTCCACAGCACCGACTGCAGGAGATTCAGACACTGCATGCATCAACACAATGGAAAAAAGAGAGAAGAGGTGAAATGCATAAACCCAGGGGGTGATAAGGTGAAGGAGGGAGATACACTGTGCTCCTAGGGGAGGGTGACACCCCCCAGGGACTGCTGGGATCTTTGCATTGAGGCTGTGTTGCTCCTCAGGGCTGCCCTCCTGCCTTGAACCCAGCACAGTCCACCACACGCTGTAGTCTGCAGCACACCGAGCCTAACCTCGGCTCTTGGCAGCAGTAAGAATTATCAGAGTCGCAGGGAAAAACACATCAGACGTTTTTATTTCCTGCCCAACCACGATATCTGTGTTTTTCACCCAGAGGGCGGTGAGGCACTGGCACAGGTTGCCCATAGAGGTTGTGGATACCCCATCCCTGCAGGCATCCAAGGCCAGGCTGGATGTGGCTCTGGGCAGCCTGGGCTGCTGGTTGGGGACCTGCACACAGCAGGGGGTTGGAACTGGATGAGCATTTTTCCAACCCAGGCCATTCTATGATTCTGTGCTCACTTACTGAGCCACCCTTCACACACCCTGAGAACCCACGACGCGCTGCTCACCAGGATCTCTCCCAACAGCACACAGGGCCACAGCTCCAGGCCGGGGGCTGCCGCCCCGCTGTGCCCACGGCCATTTCCTGGAAGCATGAAGGCCAACACGAGGGGAATGCCGGACCCCAGCACCGAAAGCCGGGATTGGGAGAGACCCCCCTCCATTCCCACACCGCGAGCTTTGGGTGCTTATCGTTGGATCTGATTCTATTTTTGCAAAAGCTTTTTACACAGCGTTTCCTGCCTGTCCCAGCAGCGCAGCCCCAACCCCAGCAGATCGCAGCACGGCGCCGTACAGCCTCGCCCCATCGCGTCCCACGGCTCCCCCCCGGGCCCGGCCCACCCCTCCGGTCCCCCCCGTGCCGCCCCCCGCCCGGGCCCACCTTATCCATCAGCTTCCAGCACTTCTCCACCATCTTTTTATCCACGGCGCCGGGCTGATGCGGCCCGAGGTGGTGGTGATGCGGCTGGAAGGCGTCCTTCATCAGCCCGATCAGCCCGCCGGGGCCCTTCTTCAACGGAGCCGACATGAGGGCAGCGCGGGGGCGGCCGACCGAGAGCCCGCAGCCGCCCCCACCCCGAGCGGCACCGGGCCGCGGCCCTGCGCGGCTGACGGCCGTGAGGAGCTCCGCGGGCCGGGCGGGCGGCGGCAGAGCGAGCCGCGGGCGGTGGCGGC